>VUJU01000126.1:0-72376 GCA_009835225.1 Aphis craccivora | reverse complement strand
TAAGTACTAAATACTATTTACTTACTGTAATAATATTAATCAATAGCAGTATTAAAGTTTCTTATTAAATATTTTTACGAATTTTCATAACTTTTTAATTTATTAAAACATGGAACCGTTTATTTACTTACTTAATAATCTGTTAATTTTTAATTATTTATTTTTATTGTAATACCCAACACGAATTCTGGTTACTGAGTAATGGATATTATAAAAACAAGTTTTGAAAAATTTCAAACTTTCAAATGAGAAAATTTTTAAAAAGTCTTGATACGAAAGCTGAAAGCTTGAATTCGTTTTTGAAACTTACAAAAATTCAATTATGGTTCCACCGAAAAGATTAAAATATCAGATGGCGTTTACCACTATTCATTCCATGGTTCAATTAACACACTAATTAATCTTGCATTTAGCGGACCGAGACGCCTAACTAGACGCTTTTAGTTCACTTACCACTCTCTTCAGCTTCTATGATACTGCAGTCCCACCGATCTTTCCAGACTCATCCGATTATCCTTCTCCTCCAAATCACAATGTAATTGGTATAAATTAAAAGGTAGAGCAAATTTTCGTTTTAGGTGAAATATATATGTCAAATTAAAATAATATAAAAACCAAATTTTAATACTTTGTTGAAGTATATACAAATATATATTTATTTTATTATATATATATATTGTACTAACTTAACTGATTTTAATAATTAGAAAGCAATTACTCTATTTCGGCATTAATTGTAATTATTAAACAAAAAAAAAAAAACAATGTATAACAGTGTATATTTTTATTTCATTTATATATTTGTTTATTTTACATTTTATGTTACTAACTAAATTTATGTTAAAAAAAAAAAATACATTTTTAAAGACCATTGAACAATAATTTATGCAACTTGAATTTTAAAATATTAGGTATTAAATAATAGCAACAATCGATTTATTCTAATTAAAAAAATGATTATAGTAGATAAATAAAATGAAATATTTTAAGCTGCATGATGACTTTCATTCTTTTAAAGTACCTAACAAGCTTTAATATAACTACAGGAAATAATAGGTTAATGATAAAAATATATTACTTTGTAAATTAAACTGTTATTTTTTAATTTTCTTGTAATAAAATGAAAATAGTTTACTGGTGTTGTATAAATTAATATTTAAAAATACAATATTATCCATTAACAGTATTTAAAGTTATCTTACATTTGTTATGCATTTACGTAGGCATTATATTTAAAAACGGACTGAAATCAATGGCAATACGATGAACAAAAATTAATATAATTACTCGTAATACAAACTGAATAAAATTAATTAAAACGACAATTTATAGTAGTAGAGTAGAGTAAGTAGAGTTTACTCAATAAGTACGTGTAGTTTTCTATTCATGTCAAGTTATAACCACACAAAAAATGGTACATTTTACAATAATTGAATTATACAATAACTTTGATAAATTATTGGAGACTTAAACGCTATTTATCTCAACTGTTAACTTTCTAATAGACATCGATCATATTACAACTCAAAAAAAAATTTTATTTTGATTTTAATAATTACTAAAGTGATTCAGTGTAACTTTTTAACTACTTCCCATTTAAATTATGGGAATTTACGCCCAATTAAATATTCATAATCAACATTTTAGGTATATCACTATCTATACCGAGTCATTCAACGTATTCACGATTCACAGTCAGCAAAATTCATAATATAATTGGTAGACATTTTACAGGTTATAAACACATTATAGATTATCATTGCCATATTTATACGAAATTACAAATGTTTGTAAATAAATTATTGATTTGATTATTATATATAGTTCACTTTAAAATCCAGAATAAATATTTTAATAGTCTAGGATGTCGCAGATGACCGTTTAGTATGTGTAACAGCAATGAATATTTTAAATATTTTTGGTCTTGAAAATTCCTTTTTGCATTCTGATGAAATGAATATTTACTAGTCATTCTGCTGCAGATAATTGTATCCCCTTCAACAGGATTTAAATAGGTTTTAATAACAATGCGACTTTAGTGGAATGACATTAAATGTTTCAAAGTATATATATACTTTCTACGCTTTGAACATCCAATTTAGTCTAAGTATACATAGTGTGTGATATCATTTCAGTTTGTCTAAGATTTGTAACCTTAGCATTTCATTATCTCAAAGGATTTATTTTTTAATAGTCACGAGCACAATGTTTAAGACTATGCTAAGTATATCTTCATGTTATGCGGTTTCTAAAACAAAATTGTTGAAAATTTAATAATCGTTTATTATTTGAAATTTTAATGTAGTACAATCGTTGATCTCTGTTAAAATACGGTTCAAAAGCATTAAACTCTGGTAAGATGCAACTTGTTGATAAAATTAAAAGCAATTGTTAACGTACATTACCTACGTTTTGTATAATATAATTATGTAAGTGTAAATTAGATAAAAAATAATTGTTCTTATATTAATTATGTCATAATTAGTAATTTATCATAACACATAATTGTTTCGAATTAACCTCATAACTTGACTAACAATTCAAAAATACAACATACATTTAACTTCTAATTACTCTTAAAATTAAAAAAAAAAACTGTTTTTTATTAAATACTATTCGTACGGTATTTTATTCTATCTTAGTGGCCAAAGTAAAAAGTCTATGTAATCTTTATATTGCATATTATTATAGTTAACTGTACTTTAATCAATAAATAACATTCCTCCAGTATTGTGCTAAATAAATACATAACATAATGTATATCATAACAATAACATATTATTAAGTATACAAAACAATGATTGTTAACTTTTGTTAAAATATATGTTATGGTTACTATTTACAAATAAAAACGAATAAATTTAAATTGTGTTGTATTACTTTATGAATATGTTAGAAAATGGATGTTATTATTTTTATTGCAGAATTATGATGAGATTCTGTTTGATTTATTTACAAAGAAAATACATATTAAATTAATTGTATTGCAATGAATACAACATAATAATTTAAAGCGAATGTATCATTTAAATATATATGTATAATATGTATATTTCTTTTATTGAACTAAAATAAACTTCATCTACATAGACAATGCTTTTTGTACACTTGCTTAATCTAATTTGTTTCGTTTAAATTACATTATATAATCAGGTTTTTCTTAATGTTGATAAAAAATTTTGAGTTTTAGCGTTGCATTTAAAGTATTGGTATAATGGTATTTAGCATTATTCCTCTTTGAAAATAATTTGTAACTGATATTTTTCATAATATTATAATATTCACGTTATAATTTATGCATATTTTAATAACAATAATAATATTTTAAATATTAGTTTGTTAATTGTAATAATTTTATAATTTAAGAGCAAAGTTTTGGTTTCCGAAATAGATTTGGAACGGTAAAAAGTAATTAGCTACAGTAGGTACGGTACATACAGTTTTGTAGTGGTGTTATAATATTATTATCATTCTCCGGCTAGCTGCATCTCCGGTGAGATAGTATATGTTAAACGCACGTCCCTATTTATCTGACAACAGTTCGAACATGAACAACACCTGATAATTGTTCGTTCAATTAACACTAGTGCTGTGTATGTAAGGTACACACACACACATCAAATACGTGAAACAGAGTTATCGTCAACCGGAAATGGTATATACATATAATACCTTTATATATATATATATATACATGCAATACAAATTTATAGTGTTGTGAGCATGTGTATATACACTCCTATATGTGGATTAGTACAGCAGAAAACCCTTTCTATCACACTATTCTACACACCATTTGCACCTCCCTTACGATTCACATTCCGCCACCGTCACATCACAGGGCGTGATGTGGGTAACCTGACAATCCAAAAACCACATTCCTACTGTGTGTGCATGTATTGCATGGCATGAGCAAATGATTCGGCTTGTCAAACGAAAGCCTTTAATGCCTTTTCACTAATTACTACTATCATATGTATCCACCATTATTGTATTGAAGTTCGTAAAATATTTATGAGAAAAAAATGTATACATAAACACGATAATATTTGTAGTGTATAAAACCGATCGAATCGAATATGATGTACAAAACATATTATATTACACAAACAAACAAAGCATAAATCTAAAATTTGAAAAACACTAATTCGAAAATAGTAATCTTACGTTTGGTTTGGACCAAGAAACATTATCGTTTTAGTAATTGTTGCGAGTTTTTTTTAATTTAAATTCGTTTTTAAATTTAATTAACTACATGAAAAAATAACGACATTCTTGTATAATTACAAGCGTGTATATCCTTGGTCTAATTTATCACAAATTAATTTTCAACAGTTTTAGTGATTATCTACTAATTTAGGTTAAGATTATGTATCTGCACTAGCAAAATATTAAACATTATTTTTAGAAATACTCAAATGTTTGAATCTTATAAATATTTGGATTATAATTATTTTAATTTTAAATCACTAGAAATATGGATTTTGTTTTGTCCACTAGCTGTCAAATACTTTTCAATTTCAGATTTTCAGATTTAAGCAAAGCGATAAACAATATGTTTTACTATAATGTGTGCAGATTTTATATAATAAAAATACAAAATTATAGGGAAGAATTAAACTGTCAAAATTGTCTCAAGAAGATTTTGTAAGCTATAAGTATCAACATTCTGTATAGAACTTAAGTAAATTATGAGTAGGTCCTACGTCTTGTATAGTCACACAAGACATAACGTTACAATTATAGTTTCATCGTCTTATTACATCAATGACAATAATATATAGGACAATATAGTGAAGTTCTAATATATTCAATTGATATTGGATTACGAAAGTCAAATAATTACTATTGAAACATCTTCAATGATTTAAAAATTTATATATAATTTACCTAATTAAATTTACTCATAATAACTACATTTTGTATTGTTGTCTTAAGCATAGAAATTATACTGTAACATAATATAAATGTTCACACGCCTAGTTTTAAAAACGACCAAACCGCATTCAGTTTGGACAAAGCTGATTACAATAAAATAAACTCATTTTTTAATTATTTTAATTGTTTAGACACTTTAAAAAATCTTAATACCGAAGTACCAGCTATTTCATTTCACGAAGTGCTATTAGAAGCTTTAACTGCGGCATTTGTTCCATTAAAAACTATAATAATACGTAAGATTTTATTTCCTGGTTTGACAAAAAAAACTTAAACATTGTAACATATAGGAAAAATAAAACTCACTCGTGTGTATGAAAAATAATACTAAAGCAAATTATTATGATAACATTAATCAAAATTGTTATGAGTTCATATCCTAACACCTACTGATTTTATTTAGCACGTTAAAAACTGTTTTCTTAAATGTATGACAATTTAATTTAATATTACTGTAATTGATAATTACAATCATATAGAAATTAGTTCAAAACCTCTAAATATTTCTGTTCTAGCCTCTATGCATGAATTATCTGCTAATACTTTTATTTTAAATTAATTAATGGTAACATTGACGCTAACTACCTATTAAATTGTGTCTTTTCAAAATGTTTGATAACAATAACCGCTTTATTTCCTTGCTTTATATAAAATATATATATATCACAAATTATTTGAAAACTCTTCAATTTTAATGGAATATGGCTTTATATGACTTCCTGAAAATATAGATTTTTTTATTTCATTTTTAGAGGTTATTTTAAACGCACACATAAATAATGACGTATAATATTCAGAATATAAAACTACCTACTATATACATAATATTATTGTTATAAATATTTTTTCAATTTATTTTTATTTATTATATATTTTTAAATATAGTTCCTATTTTTTAAGTATCTTATCTTTGCTATTGGGCTACTTTTCGTTTTATCCACTTGAATAAATTATCATTATTATCATTGTTATTATTATTATATAATTAGTTAATAACTTTGCGTGAATGTTAAATATTCTATAAACCAGATAACTTTGCGCGTGAAACCATAAATCTTAAAAAGGATCCAAAAGAGACACGATTTCGGTTCAAATAATTAAGTAAATTAAATTGATAAAATTTTAAGTTAAGTAAGTACCTACGCTACATAGTTATATGGTTTTTTCGCTTATAAAATCATACAGATATGCAAAATGTATTATATAAAATGCAATTAGTTAATTAAACGCCTAATTGTGTCGTAATTTACAGTTCTACTGATTAGATTGATTTAGCGTTGTATGATACAAACATAATATAATAGGTACGCATAACGTTTTTACGAAGGTAATAACAAAATGAATCTAAAGGTAGTAAATAAAACATAACAAAATATTGATCTAGTATCATAAAATGTATTACTCGTGTTTTATAATTATTTACAAATACCTTATTTTATACATGTCCAATGTTCATCTCTATGGTAACTGATATAGATCTAGATTTATATATATATTTACAAGAAAAAAAAATCATGCTTATCTCAAATTCAATAAAGTAATATATATTATTTGGTCTACAAGTAATAAAAGTAGTCTTACAGTGGTATTGCATTGTTTTTAATATAATATATTATTATATATTACACTGTTTTATTAATATTCAATTAATTAAATTTTCCTATTTTATTTTTTTAGATCTATAAGATGTTAGATAAACTGTATGTGTAAGGAAGATAAGTTAAGTCACTGAACATAATAACAGGTATTAATAGTTTTTTTTTTTTAGTATAATATAGATAATAATAACAAAATGTAAATATAATATTACTGCACTCTAAAACCAAAGGTTTATTTTATTTTACACATGATTTTATTGCTAACTTATATTACTTTCAAAATACGTATGACCTTACTACGTATTAAACAACTAATGCTTTTTTAAAGTTAAGTTGTTTTAAAAATGTATAAAATATAATCAACATCGATATTATTTAATTCAAGACAAATATTTTGGTCAAACAATAGTAAGATATAATTAAATTCGATTAAAGTGCCCATATAAATATAAAAATTTATATTAAATGCAAATCAATATTCTAGTAGATATAAAAACCGACAGTCATCCGGTTTGTGGGATGAAAGTGATATGCTGAGAGAATATAAATAAAATTTAATAAATCACTAAAAGTAGTAGAAACTTGATTGGTTGTTATTTTGAAAATGTCATGATTTATAACGGGCTGGTAGGGTATTTCCGATTTGGGTCGCGATGGTTACAAGTAAACGGATACGAGGTACGAATAAATAGAACCCAGGATCTCCCCTAGGTAAACACCTTTAAGCGTGCCAAGACTTATAAGTTATAACTATAACCATTATTATGTTAGTATAATGTATAATGTTACGCTGTAGTTACTTATTTTTTTTTTTATTATTATTTTTTTTTTTTTTTTTTGAGACGTGTAATTTATAGATCTACTTTATAATGCAACTAACAGGTGTGTACATTTTGAAAATAAAACTTTAATATGAAATCCAAAGTTGTTTAACATTTTTACCATTTCTCAAATTTTAGATTGGTATAATCGATCACATAACGACATAATAAGAT
Source organism: Aphis craccivora (assembly GCA_009835225.1). Lineage (NCBI taxonomy): Eukaryota > Metazoa > Arthropoda > Insecta > Hemiptera > Aphididae > Aphis > Aphis craccivora. Next base: position 64,845 of record VUJU01000126.1, on the reverse strand, counting down.
AATAAAATTAAATATTTATAATTATTAAAACATGTTATTTTACACGATAATCAATATAGTTTAATATAATAAATAAGTGTATACATTTTAAATGTAAGTAATGATTTTTAACATCTATATAGAAAATATATGTTAAATTGTAATTATAAATAAAATTATTAATAATGTATGGAAACTAATCATAAATCGTATTTATACTTATTTTTTTTTACAATAATATCGTCATTTGATTTCCAAGTGACTTAATATTTATAAATTGAATGAAAAAACAAGTCAAACAAAATGAGTTAGACTTTATTCTTGAGATGGAAATATGTTTATTATAATAATACATTATATGTAGTCTCTACAGAATATTTAGTAAAAACATGATCTTGTTCCATTTTAAAATATTTAAATTATTCCACAAGTATGAATAAATAACATTATGATAATAAGATAAAAGTCTAGAGATACAAAATCATTGTAATTCATGTATTAAGTAATAAACTGTATTGTAGGCTTGAATTAACAAAATTCTTATGTCTAAAATTGCATACATCCATCTAAATTATATTTATATCAACGAAATAAGTGAAAAGAAAAAATCTTATGTCTTAAGATCGATATATATCTGAAAAATTAAGAAGAATCATTTAACTTTAACTTAAAATATTATTATTTTTTTTTTTTTAACAATGAATGAATTGTACATATCCTAATTAAATTGATCATTATTATTAATTTAATCCACCAATCAAAAATGTGTTCAGATAAAAAAGAAAAATGGAAATTAATAACTATTGAGACAGTGATAGATTATGACATAACATTTAAAGGGTATTCAGTGTAGTATAACAAACGCGTTTACCAATAAATGCGTTATTTATTTTTAATATATATTATATTTTTTAATAACTTTATATTTTTTAATATTTAAATTTTAAATGCTTGAAAAAATATAATCACCATAACCTGTATTTATGTGAATAAAATGTTATTTAAATTATTATAACCTTGTTTCTATACAATATATAAATGCAATTAAATGATAAAAAGGAATTGTTTAAATGTACTAAATTTTGATATCGATCTAAGCGTTACCTAGTCAAAAAAATAATACAGATGCAATACCATAAAACACATAAGAAAATTTGTTGTTGTTATACTCATCGAATTATCACAACGTATTTTTTACATTAAACAATATAACAATATAAATGAAAATAAATCTTGTATTCTTATCACAAATTTGAAAATTGTGATGAATTATTATAATAAGATGATTTAGGTTATTTAATATCAATCGATATTTTGTTGATAACTGATGTGTTTGAATGATTTACAATTCAGCGCTGTTTAAATGTATTTTTAAACCAACAAAAATAATATACTGTTCTTATTTGTCCATAGTGTTGTGTTATATTTCCAAACGAATAAATATTTTCTTGAAGGAAAAACATCGAAGAAATTTAAACGGCTCTTAAATCAATAGTAATTTAATTTTCAAGCAAACAGTATAAAACTTATGTACAATATTTATATTTTATCATACTATATTATAAGTGTCATAAGTGATCCTTTTTGTTTTAATTTAACAATTAATGTAGTTTAACAAACACCTAAAATAACCGTGTCATTAATGATTATTAAAATTAAATTCTAGAACCGAATATTGTTAAACAATATAATATAATTTTAGATAATGTTTGGGTTTGAATATAGTAAAATAATATATACGTACTCAATTTTATTGTAATTTATATAATAGTTTAAGTATGAATAGAAACTTTTAAAAAAATCAATAAAACTATGGAACAATAACGCGTCAATGAATCATCACGTCATACTAAGTGATTAAATACAAGAAATGACTTTATAATACTACTCAACATCTTAATAATAATTGAAGTATTGAAATCAAAAACTAAAATATTATCTATTATTGTAACGTAATATATTATAAAAACTAGCTGTCACCCGTGGGCTCTGACTCCTTGGATAGTTGTTTGCAAATTGTGAGGCTGTCTTATAGTTATTTCGATTATAAAATGATATAAAGTATACCTATCTTATACCTACGAAAAATAATAAAAATTTAAGGTGTTCAATGTTTATAAATTCTCATAAATAACTTATAGACAATGAAAACAATTTTTTCTCACAAAATAAATTATATAATAATATTATAACGTTGTTAATGAATAACAATAATAATGATTATTAAACAACTACAGTGGGCATGGCATTCTGTGAGTCTTCGCATCATACAGCCAATCAGTGCGCTACTCGATTATTATACTATTTTTCAATTGGTTATTATTATTATTGGATGCGTTTTATCGTATTTTAACTACTCGAGTCTCAAGATAGTACATCAGTCGTAGTTAGAACGCAATGATCTATACTTCAAACATCGCAGGACTGTCCAAAGCACCGAACCGTTGTGACATATCATATACGTCGACAATAATAATTGATTCATCGTCGATTCTATATACACATTGTGAGTACAACATAGTATTCACACACTTTTTAAAAATCTAAGATAGCCAGTTATTTATACAAATATTTTTAAAGATAAATTATACTTTTTTTGTTAAATATTTAAATAGTTAGTAAAATTTAAAACTTTGGGTCAGAGGAAGGTATAACTATAAATAGAGGAGTAAATATTAATAATATATGATTGTGTTATAAAACCAAACTATAAAACAAATATCCTAGAATTAAAGTTAATCATTATTATATTTAAAAATAAATATAAAAAGATAATTGTTATGGTGTTTGAAAAAAAAAATTAAAAAATAGGAGAAATTATCAAACTAAAACTAAATAAATGTTATCTTGCGTATAATGTTAGAGCTAATTTACTAAATGTTACTCTATTAAACTCTTATTATATTACTTGTAATACTTATACTTTTTTGATTTACCCTACCTCAAAAATTCAAATCTCAAGTTTCAGTAGGTACAATCAAAATCAATTTAACAATTAAAAATAATAAATAACATTTTTTAAGCCTAATATTGACTATTTCATTGATGGGAATTAAAAAAAAAAAAACTAAATCAGAGTTTTAACTTAAGCCATTATAAGCTTTTGTTGTACATGTCGTGTGTTAGGACTTTCCACACCCTTTTGTCATAATACCTGTGCTTATCTAGGTAAACATATAACACATTTTCATGCACATAAATATAAATAAATCCTGTTTCTTTTTTCTAACATATTTAAGCTAATATCCCACGGTTTAGGATATGGGTTTATACAAGAAGTCAAAAAAAATATTTCCAGGTAGAAAAAAAAAGTAACTGTTTAAGTACAAAATATAAAAATACAAACAATAATATCATTGTTTATAAATTAATATAAAATTAAAACATCTTTACATAATTATAAATATACATTAAAACATAGAATAAATATTTTAAAATTGTAATACGTTGATAAAATTATCCATACAAAACTTTTTAAAACAAATTATCACTTAAAAATTCACGTAATATATCAATTTTTTTAAACATAAATATAAATTACTAGGTTTCTGTTTTGACTTATAAAATGTATGATAAAATAAATACATTAAGTATGAATTTAAATTAAAATGTAATTAAAACTAAAAACAAATTGTATAAAACAAATTTAATTATATAATTATTAAAACAACGACGTCCTACTAGGTACTACCATGGTACTAGGGATGTATATTTCATATTACTAAACTATTCTGCAACACATATACTAAGTATTTAAGCCATACATATTACATAGTCAGTAATCAGTAATCATATAGATAATAATAATTATAATCTAAAACTTGAATTTCCAAATCGTTTCAATAAATTAGTTGTATGAGATATTGAACGAATAAAATAATAATATATATTTATATTTAATATACTTGATAGTTGATTCTAAGATACGAATTTCAAATGTAAAAAATTGAGATATTGTCACAAAATTCAAAAAGCATAACTACAATACAATTAATGAATTTGTATTTATAATAAATTGAACGTAATTAATAATTTAAAACTCCAATATAAATTAAAAATACAATTATAAATTGGTACACATGAATATGAAAAAGCCTATACCTAAATTTATAAATAAAATTTGTTTCTAAACAAATTATATACCTAGGTATAAATATCTATAATAAAATTATTTAAAAAAATGTATATTAATTAACTACCATTATTACAATGAGTGTACAACTGTATGAAAAAATGGGTATTTGTAAATAACACAAGTATTTTAAATTTAAATTAAATATAGTCACATACCTGACGCCAGAATGTTCAGTCTTTTATATAGGGCATGGAATTTAATTTAATACATTCGATATTTCTTCTCAATGCTGCTTTGCTATGGCTTGGTTAAAAATGTATGAATGTTTTCCATTTGACAATTTGCCATGATTTTTTAAAAAGCAATGATGGTAGTCTTGAAAGTTTGTAACCTACTTAGATTTACCTACTTATTTTTTCAATCGATATTTTATTTCAAAATTCAAATTAACACAAAAAAAAAACAAATTCAAAGATTTTATTGAAACGTGTGAAGTATTATAGGTATAAAACAAATAAATAGTTCTCTTTTTAACTAGAAAATATAAATTTGTGATGTTACTCATATTCACCGTGTTACTATCATACTCATACAGATCATATGGTGAACATATATTCGTTCACGAATATAAATGATTTTTACCAATACTATTTTTCGTTCGTATACAAAAACGAATAATGCGAGTTGTTCGTACACACATATTATTCGTATGCATTTCTGAATAGCCCCCCTAATCACTGCTAAAAAAAAAAAAAAAAATGAAATAGTATGTGCAGGTGAGAAGTTAGTTGATTTTATTATATTTTCAAATCTAAACTTATTATTGTCAATGCCTTATATAGATTTAAAGATTTGTTTAATTAATTTTGATCTATATAGGTATAAACAATAATTTAATTAGAGACCAACAGAATAATCAATTGAAAATTAGTACCTACTTGTGATAAATTTACGAAACTCATTCGTGTTTATAATTCCTAATAAATTGAAATTTAGAACTTTAAGAACAAATACAAGTTTACGGACGTAAGGGTGGTGCGATATAACATTTACAAATTGTATTTATGAATGGCTGAATTGTTTTGAACTGGCACGTAGAATTTAATTGTTGTAGCTACGCACCTACTACATATGACTTTAAATTTATTAGAACTCGTATTTTACTCGCCTCATACCTAACATGTCGAGGACAAGTTTGTTCATTTCATTTGACTGGGTTAGAAATATGGTTATTTGAATGCATTGCCGAAGCGTAATCAAAAAACTTACTATTTATAGTTTCTAATTATATTGATTTGTTTACTCTGTGCGATAATGGTAGGGCGATATGGTAAAACTGCGACTAAAATTTTATCATAACAATAAAATATCTTAAAAAGTATATATACATAAAACACACATTTTTTTTTTAATAGGTGAACCGATTGAATCGATTGAATTTATTCGTAAATTAAACGAATTGACACATTTAACGGTATGTCACCAACTCACATAAAACATTGTCATATTTTAGAAAGAAAAAAAATATACAACTTATGAATGTACAAGTGACAAGCGAAAATCACATAACAAGACACGTAACACACTGATAAGAAGTGCCAACTCTTAACTCGATAAAAAATTGTATCAATCATTATAGTGGGAATCGCAAATACAAGGATTTCACAAGGTAAGTATGGACTTAAACCCATGTTCACCTTAAGTTATGTTTTGATAGTATACATTTGTTTTTATTGATTTTATAGTTAGGTAGGTATCTACTTTATTGATATAATGGAAATCTATATTGAAATTTTTTTAGGTACTATAAATTTAAATATTTACCCAAATGATCATGTACTTTATTGTGTATTTATATTCATCGCGTGTTTCTTAATATTGCAATTCGTTTGCCACAGAGCAAAGTTACGGAAGCTAATAATAAAAAAGACAAATCTGAGTACTTTTTAGATTCTTCTTTTCTAAATCACATTTAGCCTTTTTGACATATTTACTAACGTTTATTATATTTCGAGAATTTTGTATCTTTTGGACATTTTCGATGAAATTCAGTCTGACAATTTATTTTACGAACGCATTAAACGTGCCAAAAAAAAAAAAAACAAGTGAGTTTTTTTTATTTTAAAAAGAGCAGACTACATAAAATGTCACCAGCTATGTGGCGCCCGAGTTATTAATATTACGAATATCAAAAGGTCAGGCTTCCAAGTAAATATTGACTGGTTAAAAAAAAAAAATGATTGATAATGTCTAAGAGCCATGTTACACGATACAATGATATCATATCATATTATGCGTTCTCGATTAAATGTACTGTGGACAACTCATTCGCTTTTATATCTTGTGTTTGGATACTGATGTTTCCGCTTTAATATGTTGACAAACTTGATAAATTATCAAAGTGTTTTCAGGATTTGACAAATTTGTTTTAAATAATCAGTTTATTTAAACATTTTTCAAATCATAACAAAAAAAAAAAAAAAAACACCACAGAACCACATATAGTTTAAAATATAATCCATCTAAAATTGTAATAAAAAAAAAACCTTTTCATCGAAATGTGAAGTTATATATTTAAAGTAATAAAACAACGAATGGTATAAACTCATTTGAATTTTTTAAAACATCTGCCACATAATTGAATTATAATTAGTCATCTCAATTGATTTATAAATGTTTTTTTTTTATATAAACAAACTACAAACGTAGTGCGTATAATTTACTTTTAATATTATCAATAGCATTAAAATAAAATAACAACAATATGCTTTTTCAAAAAAATAATGATTGATATTGAAAAGTAAATTAGGTGTACCTACTGTTATTAAAATTATTTTCCTTAAGCAAAAACCATATATTCAAATAAATATACGAATAAATAAGTCTTTACACTATGTTAATCATCTTGAAGTATCAGTGAATTTATTAATAAACTTTAAGTAGATATTATATACGAATTGTGTGATTTTATTTAATGTAGAAAATGTACTGATTTGAAATTAAATCAGTCATATGTATTAATATTATATAAGTAAAATGTCTATACATTTGTACTCCTATAATATATTGTGTTATAGTACTCGTATATTAAATTCTAAAACCAATTAGATACCTACATCAATTTTCATTTGAATTATTGAAAAGTAATGATATAAAACTCGTTCAGCTAATAGTAGAATAGTAGTATAAAAGTACATTTTTCTAGTTTTTAATTACACATAATAAACTGGTGAACGTACCTACATCAAAAATTGTTAAAAACTGTATTAAATTAGTAAATTAGTATTAAATTGTAGAAATGTTGTTAAAGAGTAACAGTTGAATACTTGATTTTAATTTAAAATCTATTTTTTTTTTTATTTTATTGAATACGTATAAAATAGAACTATTACTATTTATTAGTCAGAAAAATAAAATTTTTATAGAGGTCGGATACTCTTCAATAGATTAAAAAAATTTGCTAATTATTGGTTAAAAATAAATTCAAATTAGTTGTTAGAATTTTGCAAATATATCAATATATTATTTAAATTTTAAAATCTAAATCTATTTTAGGTTCAAAATAACATAGCATACTTGATACGCTGATTTAAAAAAAAATATAAAATATTGTTGAAAATTCTATAAATTGATTTGTGAAATATTGTTATATTTTTAAAAATTTATCGAATAAAGAAAAGTGTAACTGAATCATCGCAGGTCATATATAACTAAGTATTTTTATTATCTATTGGCATAATTTAAAATTCTATTAATTGGATTATAACTAATAGTTTACAATACAAATAATTAAAAATATAATATATAAAAATTAATAAAAACAATATATTTATATCATTTTTTTTTTTTTTTTTTTACAGTAAAAATGTATACAAAAAAGTTTGCATCAATAAAATAGTATTGGTCTAAAAAAATAATTTATAGTATCACAGAGCTAATAGTATTGAAGTATAAACAAATTTATTTATATAATAAAAACTATACAGTTATCTGAAAAAGTTGTTTTGTTTATTGATTTCCTAGAAAACTAACTGAAGCAATAATTCTTAAGCGACTCTTGCACGCCTACTTTATTTCATACGTATATTTACATGGAAACTGTAAGGTTATACGAAAAGTTTTGCCAATAAAATCAGATGGGGTAAGTCGTTTTGTCGCATATGAAGAATAAGCCTTATAACCTAATAGAAACTAAAACTACAACACAAAACGATGAACTATTTTATTTTTAATAAACTATTTAAGTATTAGTTTTTAATCATTGTGATTATTTTTAACTGATTTGTATGTAAAATACAAACATATTTAATAAGTAAACTCTATTATTGTATTTGATTGTATTAAATTATACAAATTAAAAGAACAATAGAATGTCTCTAACACGTTATAAAATAAAAATCTAATGTATGTTACCTCTAAGCCACTTGGAAAATACCTATTGTAAAACGTATTCGCAACGACAAACAATTCGTAAGCCTTTTACCGTTAATTGTTCGTATTCATTTATCGTACATCATAAAACCGTACGACGTTAAAGGATATATAAGTACTTAGATTCACTCATCACAATAATGCAATTATTATTATTCTAACTAAATAAAATTAAAATATTATAATAAATGTTTAATATACAGATTATTTAATAAGAATGGGCATCCCTATTTTTTTATTTAATCATGTATTTATCAAAATTCTGACTTTTTGAATTTTTCTAAATATACTGGCATTTAAATTTTGCATACTACTTTTTTTTTCTATGAATTAGTTGATGGACAATATATAGAAAATTCCAAAGTAATTAATTCAAAATTTGAACAAATAGTAACTCAGTCATTTAAATATATATAATAATCTTAAAAAGTGATCTTAGAATTATAAATGATAATATTTACTATATTTAATTGTATAAACTATTTATGTTGATAGATACCTATAAATTACTCACATTTTCAAATTATTATAGCTCCATATCATAATTTTTTAAATTATTGCGGACCTATTGTTATTAAAACACTAAATTAAATATATCAAATACTGTTCTTTCAAATTTAAAAAATATATACATGTAGTCTTAAAGTATTTTTAAGAATTTAAAAAATTAAATTTCTACTAACTGTTTTTTTTTAAATATGTTAAAGCCTACTCGTTAAATCAACTTTCCGAAGAACTTAAATCACTAGATATTTTATAATATGGATATTAATTTATATTTGTTCATTGCACATTTCATGTGTTGTATAGAATCACTAATCAGTTGTAATTGTTCATTTTTAAAAGGGGACAACAAAACCTCTTAAGTAATATAATATGACATATTTCAATGTTATTTATACAACACAAAACCTAATTTTATAATTAATTATATACGTTGGACTCAAACCATTTGTAATAAAACAAAATAATACGGACCGTCAATTAAACAATAACAAATCTCTGGTAAAGGAAAAAATACCTATAGAAAAATATTTTCATTTATACAAATAATTTTTCATAATTCGAACAGTTAATAAATTACCCATGCATAAATATAAAAAATAACATATAAATTATACACCCTTAAAAGTTATTTAACTGACTGTAAAATTATTAACATAATATCTGTGTATTGTAAGTATATATATCAGTTAAAATTTAAGTAAAAAGTGAATTGTCTGAACCCAAATACTATCTCAAAAAATAAAATATTGTGTATATCCGATTAGATATTTAAATAATAATAATAATAATTTTTATTAGTGTTATATATTTCTCGGATTGAATTAATTCAAAACATATATCTTAGTAAAAACTTTAAAAATATCCCATTTTTAATTTTAATTTTGTTCATTTCCTCATATTTAATTCAAAATATGAAAGTATAATAATATAATATTTGTATTTACTATGAAACAATATTGATTTATAAAAAAAAAAACAAACTATATTTTACCGAGGTACAACGATATAAAACTCATTACTAATTTAAAACCAAATTACACAACCAAATTACCAATCAAATTAATTTAGAATCTCTGAATATTAAAAAAAAAACAAAAAACATCAATCAATACTATTTCTGTATGTAGTATAAATGTCACTAAGTGTATAATCATTGAATATTCAAAGGACTAAGAAAACAATTGAAGTTACGTAAAGAATATTTAAGCCCTATTTAAGAGAAAAAACTATTTGCCCATCCTACATCGTATTTAAGAGTTGGATTGAAGAAAGTAGAAAAACTTCTTTACCTTAGCCACTTGGAAATAATGTCTTAAATCATCCTCCGAAATCTGGTCTGGTTTTATTCTCGATTTTTTATTCGCCTACGTGTTTTAAGTTCATTGTCGATTGTTCCCTTCGATTTCACATGGGATAGATTTTGCGGAAGTAATAAGTTGTAAAGTTTTATTGACCGGACAGAAATGCAATTTTGCTCTTCCTAGTCCCATAGGATATGGTTGCTTTTCAATCGTTATTCCTCTAACCCCTCCCGAGCGGATTTCTCTCTTTCCCGACACCCACTCGCCAGATGAGCGACGTTACCAATTTTGGACTCATTTCGCATTGATAAACAGATTGGGTGACGAAAAAAAGCATAAGATGAATACGGATTTCACCGACCGTGACGCATAAGCCCTTTAGGGAAATTTCTTTGTTTCCAAACGCCATTAGTAAAACTGCCGAACAAGAAAATACGTTTTTCTCTTGTATACTACTAAGCGGACATCTTTTATTGTGCCGGTCCAGTGAGACAAAAAAAAAAAAAAAAAAAAAAACCGTTGACCGCATAAAACTTTTGAATACAAACTTGGTGGATAAATACGGTTTTCTTTTCTTTTTCTTTTTTACGACATCTCAAACGACTATACTGAAATATTCAAAACGATTGGCTTAAGAGATGAACCTTTGATGTTTTATGCAGTGCATTATTTTTTATTTCAGAACCGATTTACTAACTTACTGTACAAGAATTATATCTATACTAATGCAGTGTTATATAGAAATATTTTGATTTTTATGCACGATGAACATAATATAAAACACACTTAATAATTTAAATTGTGTGTACCTCAAAAATTTAAGTATAAAAACGTCAAAGCCTTACTGTATATACAAAACATTTTTTTGTATACATTAACCATCCATCGATTTTATTATGTTAAACCTTTAAATTTTTTAAATCATGGTGGCTAACAAATCTAAATATTTTCTCAAATAACATTTTACTAAATTTATTAATGAGACTAAAATTACCTGAATTTGAGATCCATTGAAACGTCATCAACCATATTGATATCAAATTTAATTGCATTTTAGTTAACATGTGAATTTAAAATAAAATAGTTCACTTTATTTTAATACTATATTGTATGTTATACCACTTAATAGTTTGCAATCGCACTTTAAATTTTATTTAAAAAAAAAAAAAAAAATAATTTTGTTGAAGAAATACTCAAAGATTATTTAAAATCACTATCATCTTCGAATCGGTCAAATCACCTGAAAAAAATTAAAATTTGATTAAAATATATTTAAAAAAAATAATTTATAATTATTCTTAATGAGAATACTTATTATTTATAATAAATAACATAACATATTAACAACATATTCTAACTTTTATTAAATTAGGTAAAATCGATAAAATATATGTTATTGACTCATTTTAAATTTTAAAAATTATATTTGCTTAACGATTATATCTTTTAAAATATTATTTTTTATACATATATATTTTTTTATTTTCATCTATTTATCGGCCACCGTTTTTTGGGGTTAAAAATAGTTTTATGTGACCCAATCATCGATTATAAATTGAGTCAAGAGGTCATTTTTCGTCCATAAATTTTCAAAGTGCATAGAAAAAATACTCACAACCGTCGAGAAATATTAAAAAAAGTATATTAGATCATTTATCAACTGTAATATTTTATATTATGGCTTTTAAATTTGTCAAAATATAAACACTATCATTCTACATCTAGGTGAACAGACACACGAGTTATAAAAATATTAACACTCAATATACGTAACCTATCGGTGGTTTTCGGTCTATAAATTAAAATTAAAACCATGAATAACTAATACTTTTTCAGAATCACCAGATAATTTGTACATTAATAAAAGTTCATTCAAAGCAATTTCCTTATTTATACTAAATGAAGGTCATTGGCTATTTCTCAGATAAAATAAAAAAATATTATTTTTGAAAAAACATCTTCTAAATAAAATAAGTACTTATAATGATATTTTTTATATTTTAGGATTCTACGATTAATGTATTCCAAACATGAATAAATACATATAAAAAAAAAAACAGCTTCAGTTACACCTTTATTTATATTTTCTTATAAATAGCTAAGAAATATTGAGGTATCTATTATCCAATTTCAGTAATATCAATAAAAAATGAAATGTTTTTGAATATTGCTAAGTGCAATGCATACTCTGTAAAATGAAAGAAGTTTTAATGCTTAAAATATTATAAAATTTAAAACACATGTAACTGTTAATTTTTCAGTCACATTATTAAGACGTGTAACATTGTAGAAACATGACGTGTTTCAATTTAATTCGATACCTATATGTTTGAAAAATATTCAATAAAGTAATTTTAAAGAATCCATATTTGTTCAAATATACGTTAACAAAGTACATACGTTGTAATAACAAATATTATATTTATTACTCCTTACGTTTTTAGTTTTATTTTAAAGTATGAATTGGAAGTTTTATTAAAAAAAAATACTAACTACTTATATTACATTTAAATAATATTCATAATAATATGTTAGTATTGATGAAATTAATTACAATAAACACAAAAACTATTATAAGTCTATTCTGAAAATGTGTATTTAAATTATTAACCATTAGATAACGGGTTTTAAATATATTAAAACACAAAATATATATTATATAATAGAATACAGAGAAAATAATAAAACCATAAACTTAAAATATTTTTCAGAGTTCAATAATTTGGTAATGTTTTTTACTCTTAAATGCAACGCAATGTTACTTCTTTCGATACATTATATCTGAGCTCTGTTAGACGAAAAAGCAGTAATTTTTGAAATGTTATGACATATTTTTCTATTTGTTGTAAAAACTTTCAACGACTTTATATTATTACATCACAAAATTGATAGAATAAACCTGTACATAAGCTACTTCAGTCTACAGTAGGTTATACATACTAGTGGTGACTACAGTGATATCAAAGTCGATAATAATTACTTTATTTATTTATTTTTACTTTTATCGTTAAATTCCCAAGCGTTGTAATCACAACCGGAGGCAAAAATTCTCTCTCATCAATCCTAAATTTCACATGGTCTCCACGTAGTAATTATTGTTATGGCTACTTCTTGGGTCTTATAACATTAAAATCATTAAAATTTCATAAAACATTTAATAATATTATTATTTTTAATTTCATAATCTGAAAAAAAAACAATATTTTTATCGAATTATTTATGTTTAAATATTGAATTATAAGATACTAGTTATGGTTTACTAATAAACGTTTTAAAAGTTAAAATGGTTAATTATAAATAAATAAAGTTTAATATTTTATCTAACTATCCAAGTAATCAAAATAATTTCTAAGACTTAATCTTTACTTTAGGGTCTGTGTGGGGCAATATACGTCTATAGATTTTACAATACCTAATATATATTTTATTATTTTTTTTTCAACTTCGATATCTTTTCTGATAGGGGTAATTCTTTTTTGTTTTTTTACTTTTTACAGACTTTTAAGAAGAGTAAAGATAGTTATCGACTTTTATGAATTGGCTTGAAGAAATAATATTATAGTGTGGTTACTGGTTAGTGGTTAGAAAGTGTTAGATAGTAGTTAGAAAATATGTCTACTTGAGTTTGTTCAGATAATGAATTAGACACTTCAACGTAGAATATTTTTCTACAATTCAAAAATATCCGTAAGGACTTGAAACTTTTATTATAAACTTTTATTTACACAGTTCTATGGTAAGTATATATCTATTGTATTAAAAGATATATAAATATTTAATTTAATTTAATTGTTTTGTATGTTATAATCATTTAATTCAAATTTAGAGCAGGCATAATATGTCCAGCGTATTCTATTAACTGTACCAAAAATATTAAATATAATACCATGCATTCTGCACCAAAAGCATATCGAAAAAAAACATTTTATACGAAAATACTAAATGTATAACAAATATCACTTGAAATACACATCTTACATGATATGTATACTTAATGACAAGATATACTCGACACCACTGATGACACCTGAAACTGTACAGCAGAGCAGAGGTTACTTACATGCCGTATTTTTAAATAGATATTTATATTGCAACAGTAGATATTTGCTTTTACGGCCAAAAAATGCAAATTGTAACTTTATTAAATTTCGTGTAACAGTAGGTACGTCTACTTAGTTGAATACAAGTTCAGGTTTAATAACATGGCAACAAAAATAATATTAATTTTTGTATAACATACACGAAATATCCATATGATAATAACCAAATTTATGTTGAAAAAGTCTTAAAAATATCAAATATATAATAGAACAAATTAAAATTAAAATAATATTCAAAACTAAACACTTATGTTTTAAATATTTTATAACTTGGATTATTATAGTATTTCAACATGTAATGAATAGTTTTAATAAATGCGCGTCACATAAATTATTATATCGAAATATGTTCAATAAGTACCTATATATAGGTAATAAAAAGAAATCATTTATCCAGGTATTTCATAATATGTACCTAAATAAACCCATAAAGGTTTAACCAACAATTTGTTAACACAAAGAAATTCGTTAATTAACTTTTGTTCAAATTATTACTATTTATAAATTAATAATATATTTTCTCCAAAAATTAAATGTTTGTCATATTTTGAAAATCCGTATCATTCAAGTATTTGACAGATATATGTAGCAAAAGCATAGTTTCAGACCTTCGAGGAAAGAAAAACACTTAAATCGGATCAGTATTTTAGACTCGATGCTAATTTGTATAATATTCTATATTATATCTTCATTTTTTTTTTTTTTTTTAATGGGTTTAATTTATGGTTTGTTGGAGGTAAATATTGCCTGAACAAAAATTAAAAAACTTAATTTTAACACAATACAAAACTTAAGTGATGATTTTACATCGACAATATTTTATTTGACATGTAATAAAACAACGGCACTCTATTGTATGCAGAACAGCGACAGATACAAGAAAATAGAGGTCAAAATTTAGAGCATGACTCCCTCAAATTACGACGCTGAATAATATGATAATAAAAGTGGAATGGTGTTTTTATTTTATTTTTTTATTTTTTCAGTAGATAATTCGATCGTTAAGATTAAGTCATGACTCATCTAATTGAAGAACCAAGTATATATTCGTTTCATGTTTGAGTCAAAGAGTTGCAAATAATATAAAGCATGATTCTAAGTACAAAATTTAAAATGTAAATACATACTTATCCGCATACTCGATAAATATAAAAATAATTCTTTAAAAAAAATATATTTCAAATACTTTTAGAAAAAAATAATTCGAGCTGAGAAAAGATTGGAAAATAATAGTTCAATTGTTCAAAGAGTTGGTTAAGAAAGATAACTATATTAAGGTTTACAAAGTATGATGATTATTATAATATACCTACAGATACTTCAGGTAAACAGTATGAATACTTTTTTTTGCCGATATTATAGTGGACTCTACCTTTATGATAATACAGTTATAGAATATCTATTTTACATTAGCATACTGATATTTCGAAAAATTATTTTCCTTAAGGTAATATTAAATATTAAATTATCTGTTTTTAGTAAATATAATATTGAAAATTAGCGTAAGTTGGACGAATAAAGAAGCCGGTTTTCCACCGAGAATGACCTCAAATAAAAAAGGATTCTAAAATGATAATTTCCACATTTTAACCGGTAGGTACTTATTCTATTTATTCGAGATTACTTCATCGATGATATGAATATGACTATTAAATATTTTTAACATTTTTGTTTACAATATATTTAAATTATTTAATTTTAATTTTAATATTGGATTTATATAATAAGTAAGACGTACACCTGTTACCTACAGACCACGGAATGTTTCACAGTATTCGTTTCCTTCGACAACTATTATTTCTTGAAGCATTATTTTAAAATGTATTAGTTTTACTTCAAACAGCGTTCGGTATTAAACACTAAGTACTAACATACTATTAAGTTATAATATATATTTCAGGTATACAATAAACCTACACAGCCTAGACAGTACACCCACCTGATATTTATTTTTACTTTACAAACGGCTAGATTCATCGCCTACTTCAGTACTTCAAAACAATATGAAAGAGAATCTCTGGTTAGCTAATATGTTAGGATTATTGTTGAGCTTAGAATAATGACGTCTGTAGAGTAGGTAGTTTCTTGTGTCATATATTGTTTACGGTTGGGTTTGATACATTGCTCATAGAAGATTGGATAGATACCTGCGTAAAAAGGAACCAAAATAATGTACTCAATATCTTTGAATGAAAATCCTGAACCATATTGGCGTTTGATGGTTTGCCTAAATAATTTTCTATAACATGTAAAGCAGAATATACTTTAACATAATTTTATATTATGAAATTATTGTAAGTCATATGAATGACTATGAAAATAAATTTAGAGATAATATAATATTACAATAAACAATGTAAACCTTTGCTAACCTAACTTTTACACTAATAAAACAAACAATGAATGGCTAAGTAAATAGACACAGTGATATAATAATATTACGATAAACATTTACCAACTTACCAACTTGACTTTTACATTAATAACACGAGTAATTTTAATTTTGTAGTCATGATTAAGTTCGTAAATTATTTACTTGTTAAATTAAATATATATATATTTTTTTTTAAATAGATAATAAAACGAATTAAAATGGGTTAGATGTGATGTAAAATAAATTTAAAAAAAAATGTTATTGTTTATAAAAATACAAAAACGTGTTGTAAAAATGCAACTATGAACGAGGCGTTAAAACAGTTAAATACAATATTAAACTTAGATGGAAATTCGAGTGTCGCTAGATTTATGTTATACTTCTTAAACTTAAAAATTAATGTTTAATTATATTAATGGTATTTGTAGGTACTAGTATCTAGTATTTATAATCAATGCTATAAGTCATAACAAATTGATTTGTTTTGTTTGATGAATTCACGTGTTTTAAATTTAATATCAATACATATTTTTCTCAGTAATTTAATATTTTGTATATTATATTATACTATCGTACTATATTGTTTTATAGTTGGCTTCAATTTCCTAAGACCCACACACATCAATATTAGGTGTTGTTAGTTGCAATTACATGAAATCATTGGTGAAAACGAATACATTTAAATAATCACTAAAAACTATATTATATTGATGTGTAAAAAATAATTGGTTTTATAAAAACCGTGTAATATTGTCGAGCAACCATGTTGAATATCGACCGTGTAATTTCCGATATTACAACACAATATTGCATTTTGGTCATTGGAAAAACCAAGGCCACCGCAAATAGGTGTATTATAATTTATAACACGAAAAATATACACTGTTCAATACGTGCGCATTATAATATTATTATTATTGTGCGTGAGCAAAAGAAAAAAAAGGTGTAGGTACTGTGCAACCGAATGCATTGAGACATTATTGCTGAATAAGTAAAACGACGGAAGCAGAGGCACGAGAAGTAATAATAATATCGCATCAAAAAGCAAACATATATTAACATGGGAAAAGCGCTCCATAAACTGCTGATAAAATACAACTGACGCACATTACACACTCCTAGTAACGAAATAATAATAACGTCGTTTCCACCGTTTTTTACATTATTATATGGATGGGTGCAATAAAATACCCTTTTTCTGCCCTTTTGTATAATGTTAAGTCAAAAGGCCGCTCGTTTTTGTTTTCTATATTTTTTTTTTCAACATATTATTATACCTAAACCTCCCCCTCTCTCGTTCACCTCCCTGCACAATACATCGCCACCATTGACTATAGAGCGTATTGCGTGCACTCGTCATTGTGGTCCTTGTACCACCAAACTCGTGACGAATAATGACGTTTTAACCATAAAAAAGTGGATTACAACAAATAGTAAAACAAAACATAATAAAAATAAAAATAATAAAATAGATTTCAAAAAATCAGGTCAACACTTAAACGTAAATATACATACATAGGTAAATTGTTTTTTTTTTTTTTTTTTATGATCTTTTTATGTATCCTCATAATTTTGTGCTAAAATGAACACTGTTTATTACCTACAAGAAAGTATCATAATAATTATTATATTAATGATTTTTTACTGGTATTTAATTACCGATTTTATTTATTTTATTACTAAAAAAAGGGGCCTACTATAAAGTTCACTCCGGGTTCAATAATTTAAATATTTCAACTTACACATGATAATGTATACGCTAATTGTTTTAATAATTTCAATCGATTGTGTTTAATTTTATAGTTAGAAATGC
Source organism: Aphis craccivora (assembly GCA_009835225.1). Classification (NCBI taxonomy): domain Eukaryota; kingdom Metazoa; phylum Arthropoda; class Insecta; order Hemiptera; family Aphididae; genus Aphis; species Aphis craccivora. The sequence goes on along the minus strand of VUJU01000126.1, from coordinate 46,265 downwards.
AAACAAAAATTAATTTTAGGTGATTGTCTTTAATTAAGCGTGGTATTGTTCTATGGTATCATTGGTAGGTAATCATTATTTATTGGTATTCAAAATCCAAATAATTCAAATCTAAAAATTGTTAATCTGTATATTCATTATGTTAGGATAAATTTCAAGTGGCACAGCAGAAAAAAATGACATTTTGGTCTTGGAATTATCGTCTACTCAGTGGAATATTCTTGTCAGTGTAAATTAAACCATGATAATGGATGAATATTTCCTGCAGATTTTAAACCGGAAGACAATACAAATATGTTAGATATAAACAATGAGGAAAAAACACTGAAATCATAACGTTGTATGTTTTTGGCTTTTATTATAAAAAATAATGATATTTTTTAAGTTTTTTTTTTTTTTTTATCTTTAAATTAGACCAACGAGCCTTACTATAGCCAACAATTATTTTAAATGAAATTGTCTATGGTTCTAATATTTTTTCTCGTGAGTGGTGGACACACAGCACTTTAAAAGATCGTGGATATAAGTTTATAGTTTGAAACTTTTCATCGACCTTGTAACTAGAATTGAAACACAAACATTTAAATATGATTATAAGACATTTCATAAAACTAAATTACAGTATTATAATATAAAATACAAGATGCTTCTGGCATATTAGACTATCATCTTTGGAAACATTGGTGGCAACTGAAAACCATATTTAGTCCAAAAGAAAAGAAAACATTCTTTAGCTATTCCGTAAAGATAGAAAATAAATTACATTTAATCTAAAATATATAAGCAAAATAAAAAGTAAAATATTTAAGTTTAAATGTGAAAGGTCTTTTAAAACATGGTCAAAATGAGATATTCTGTACTTATATTCAGAAATAATTATTCTTATTTTCTTTATATTATAGTCGTATACTGAATATTTTATTTATATGATATTGAAAATGAATTATTATGTTTGATTGAATAAATGACAATTTATTCCTGAGATTTTAAAATTTTACTAAATTTCTGTATATTAAATTGAATAAAAGTCAATTTATATAAATCAAATAAAATCCGATTGATTTAGTAATAATGTTTTAAAATGTATTCTTTATTTTCAAGTCATATTGAGAAAATATTCAATTAGCATACCTAATACTCGTATATAATATCTCTAGTTTATCTCTTATTAAATCAAGATACGTCATATTACATTCATTTCTATACAATAAATTTATTTAAATCAATATCTTTGATTAAACATGATTTAAAATGATTTAACATTTTTATATTATCGTACAGTAAACACTATATTTTTTACTTAAAGGAACTCTGTTCGGAATCGTTTTTCTCACTGTGCTGATTTATGAAAGCGATTAAATTCATAATATTAATTCAGCATTATCATGTGTGCTACGGTAAGGGATGCAAAAGGAGATAAGTGATCTACTCTCAGTCGAAGTACAGGTACATATTGTTCTACTGTTTTATAAGTATATAGCTATGTATAACAGACGTAATGTAATGGCATTAAAAAAAAATAAATCAGATAAAAATGAATGATGAAAATATTTTTACACAAATTAATTTATTATACTTGACCTTTTAAAATAAATTAATATGTTTAAAGTGCTTAGTATACAGTTTTCTTAAGCTAATAGAATAATAATTATTAGTATAAAATATGTAAGTAGTTGTATATGTACAGTTTATATTTTGCTTCTTAACTAAAAGTTACAGTTATTATTATTGTTTTTTTTTTTTTTGTAATACATATTTACCATTTCCCAAAAGTATATATGATGTATAATGTACATTATACATTATATTAAAAGTATCAGGTATAAATTAGGTTCTTAAAACGTACATTTAATAAAAATACATTTTTATTATAGGACTTTTTTAACTATTTAAGAATAATAAATAAAAAAAAAAACAAATGAAATAATAAATTAATTATTTATTAACCTCATTAAAAATAAATAATGATGTATCGTAAGTATAATTCATATCAAATAAATGTAAATATTTATTTAAAAATATAATTAGACGTCAGTAGACCCTTTCTAGTGAATAAAAGTGCAATCAAAAAGATAAAATGAATAAATAAATAATATTTATGAAATATAGGAAGTGGATTTGAGAAATATAAAAACCCTTTGTATGATCAAACAGTTATAAAAATACTTATGAATTATGTTTTACGCTAACTGCAGGAAGTATAGTCAATAGTTAATATTATATTATATAGATCTCCGTTAAGATTTAGAAGCCGAACGTCAACCTGTAGAATCGTAATTTCTTATAAATTAAGTAAACATTCTCGATACTCGATAATCACGCCCCGTGGTGTTTGATAGTCAATTTCGATAAAGTATAAGTATTTATTACCTACTCGAATAGTTTTTAATGGAATTAGTACTTTTCCGATTGAATATTATACTTAATATAAATACAGAATTTGAATGGAAATAGCATTTCGCAAACACCGGTTTGTACATTAACGTAATAGTAAACACTGTATGAAAACGCGGAAACAAACTTTTTATACTTAGTTTACAGGTTAATATGTCATAATATACATCAATGATTGTAAATACAATTAGGCACTCGATTTTTATTTGATCGGCATTCCGGGTCAACTATATTTGTTGTACATCGATGCTCTGTTTTAATATTATTATTTCCGACGGCATCTGTATTCGTCGTTTGATCGACAAATTATAGTTGACATTTAAGGGTACAGAATGGGCATTTTTTTTTTTTTTGCTAAAGGGATAATTATTAACGTTTTGCAGCTTGATTACAACCAAATTTCGCACATATACACAATCTAGTCATTGTATATATATCTAAGTATTGGGGTACTAAAAAATAAATTAAATTGCACACATATAATATAATACAGTAGATAATATATTAAACAAAAACACGAGCCTCTCACTAATTGTTTATTAAATATTGACCGTATAACTGTAATGTATTCAAACAAAAGCGCCCATACAAAATACCAAACAAGCAAAAGTTTCAGTAACAACTCTGTCCAACAATTTTCTCAGACAGACTTTGTATCATTAAGTATAAATATACCGTATCTCCGAGATCACGTATACAATTTCTGAATACGAAGTCCGACTGTGGTCAACAATCTCGGAAAAGAATCAATCTCGAAATAAGTCTTATACTGCAAGTTTTGTTCATTCCACTCCGATCCAGGAGATATGTGTTATTTTAGTCAGATTTTTTCGAAGAGTTAGACAATTGACGTTATGTATGTTTCGGATCCTAGACAACGGTTATAATCGTTTTCCAGGACACGATCGATCACAGCGGTGTTCGAAAAGTTCCGTTGCTTCGTTATCTGACATTCTACGGAACTAATTGGGTCAGGAGGCATCTACCCGATCCAGAATACATGATAAGGTGACTAAAGTAACGCGTACTCGTAATAATTTCCTTGAAATCTCATCGATATAACACACCATGATACGACATAAACGATGATGAAAAACTAATTTACAGAGAAGATCTTAAGGGGGTGTTGACCGATTTCCCTCAACAGATGTTTTGGAATTTCAAATATGCGTCGGTGGCCATCACATATTATTATACCCACGGTTATAATACCAACCAGTAAAATAGGAGAGGTAAATAAATATATAATGTATAAAAATATAAATATTAGCAGATTAGATTTTGAAAAATCTGTTAGGTAGCCGTTATTACAAAACATAATAATACATTATACATAATATAATATATCTAAATTTTTTACTATACCTATCATTTTATACTATTTTACTTTTTTGATAAATTATATTGTATGCCACTTTTGATTATAATTATTGTATTTATTCTTTTATTATTATTTACATATTTACCTCCCCTATTTCAAGGGTTTATATTAATACAGTCGTGTTTATAATAATATGTGAGAATAACCGGTGCATTTTACTCTAAGTAGTTGGGGGAGAATTGGTATATAAAAAACTCAATTTTAAATGCAACTGGTACATGCCTCTCTTAAGGTCCTTAAATAGTTAAATAGAATTTGTCTATCAACTGAATCACAAATCATTATTAACTATTGTAAAATATTATGAAAACTAAGTAATTATTCATTCATAATAACATAAAATACCGATTCTTACTGCTAAACATTGATTACATAGTTTCTAAGAGTCTGGCGTAAAAATGTACAAATATACAATACATTTTAATTTTTTTAAATAATATCTATTACAATCTATATATATATAATATGTGTGTATATTGTATATATATACCTAATATTCGAGAATATAATAATAATAATATTTAAAACTATTAATTTACCTACCATAACGATAAATCATAAAAATCCAAGTTTTTGATCATTTACTTTTTACTAAGTCTAATTAAAAAAAAATACTAGTTCATAATAATTTTTTTTTTTTAATAAAGCGTTTATTTTACCATTTAAGAGGTTGTTAAAGAAAAATAACTGAAATAAGACTTCTAAGCATTATTAAAATATGAAAGTAAATATAAATTATTTTTTTTCTTTTCAATTTCACATTAAAATTAGTTTAAATTGAAATGAAATACCATTTTAAGATTTTTAATATTTCACTTTCATACAAACAGCAATAAATTATTTTATTATGTCTTTAAAATCAAATTTTTGGCTATAATTAATGTATTGCGAGTGGTATCGCGTTGTGCACATTTTTCTTCGAATACCTACTTAAAAATAAAACGAATTATGCCGCCGAATTTTCTATTTGTAATGAAAATACTGTTGAAGCGAGAGAGCATTTACGTTACTCTGAAAATGCATTTTTATTTTCAAAAAATATATTATACCTTTAAATTCAATGCAATAGTATCATCAATCCTTTCAGAATTTCAAACGAAACGCATATATAATACCAAAATGTATAATATTATATTATTATCAAGTAACATGCGCTCGGCGAAACAGCGTGGCGCGAGGCAACAATGATATCGAAGAAAACAGTACTACCTCCGTCATAGTTTCCGCAATAAATTATTATGCAGATTTAACCATTTTAATATATCGTATAATTAATTTACTCAATGCGATGTTAAATAAACCACATGAAATAGGCAAACCATACTGAAAAAAATCCCATTTATAAAAATAATAGTGTAAGACGTATAAGCTGTACATATCGAGTAACACTTTTTTTGGTTTCAATAGCTTTTATTTTGTTTTTTTTTTCAGAATTGACCACCAAAGTGGTCTGTTCAAATAAATTATGTAAGTCAACGTTGAGTGTGTTTGTAATTTTATTTAGTTGTTGAATTCAACGAATTGTTTCTGTTGTCTGTTAGGTAGTATTACGATGTCATGTGATTTGTTTGCATGCAAATAGTAAAACAAACATGGTACCACAATACACTGATAACGATCAAATTATTTAAACGTTTTCTTTAGATAGATTCTTATCTAGAGTCTATCTCTAAAAAAAAAAATCACCAAGTCTTAAATAGTTTTTTTTTTTTTTAGATAAGTTATTTAATTGATTGGATCAAAATGTTGAAAAGGATATTTTTTAGTTGCGCTTATTTACCCGGTTGTAGTAATACAATACATTAAATTTTAATAATACTTGATAGTTTAAAATTCATAAGCAGTGGTTTTAATGATTATATACACAATTAATAAAAAAATCAGTAATAAATTAAAGGTTTTCATCAAAAAGTTAATGGAAACAGGCCAATAATACTTTATCTGTTTACTAAATAGTTAATAAAACATTTGTATAAACTAATGTACAATGCTTAAACTACAATATTATATACTATAAGTACCTAGTAAAAAAGAAAAACAAATTGTAAAATGAAAAAATAATAAATGAATAACTATATTTCTTAGGTACAATTTGTGAAAACAGTTTTCAAATTGTATCTGAAATAATTATTTTATAAACATAATAATCAAAAATTTTTAATAAGTTTTAACGTTTCATTGAAATATAACGGAAAATCTACTCAAATTATACTTAATACAAAACCAATTTAAAAATATGCCTTTGAAAAAATGTTGTACAAATTAAAGTTTTAGTTTGTCGTGGTGAAAATAAACATAATGATATTGTATGATTTTCAAAGTGATTTATTAAACTAAAAATATCATAATTTCAGAACATCTTTAATATTATATAATATACATTATATATTTTTAAAAATTTTAGTTATTGAAATTATGTATACTAAGTTTGAGCAATTTAACGAATTTTATTGTTGTTGAAGCTAAGGTAAAAAAAATTAAATCCACAATTTTAAATAATATTCTAACTGGTATAATTTTTTAAGTATAAAAATTAACAATATGTTTTAAATTATAACTTTTAGTTATAAAAATTTTATGTTTTTACGATTAATATAATACCTATATAAAAAAAAATAAATAAATAAATAATCAAAAATTAAAGGATTCAAATCATTTAAAATGTAAAAAAACGATATCAATTTTCTAATTAGTAAAAAAAAAATGTTCATAACTTATAAATAATAAACTATACGTTCGTAACGGAGTATTAATATAAATACATAAGTGTACTTAAAAATATTCAGACAATTATCTCATACAATATTTCCAATTAAAAAAATATATACATATAAATAATTGACGTATTCTCTATGAGAAAATTTTGAAAATAATTATTTTCATAACCCTGTTTTCATAATTTATTTTACTTGTATATATTTAAAAATAAAAAATGTTTTATGTCAAACAGTTCATTCTGTATCGTTAAATATTTTTACAGTGATTTCTTGTGTAAAGGTTAAATAATGAACAGATTGAACTAATCATACAGAAATCACAAAAAAAAAAATTATATATTTTCTGGTTAAGTACAACAGAATTTTGGATAATACCCTCGATCGTTTGTGTTATACATAGATTGAGTACTTTTTGTAATGATAGATAAAATATTCAAGAGTATATTATATTAAGTTTATAAGTTTATTTGAACGAACATAATCTAAAAAAACAATCGACGATGGAGTGAAATCAATAGTTCTATCTCGTCATTCCAGGGTCGTGCCTATAACCACGCTGTTACTATCTGTGAGTAATGAATATGGAACAATAACCATTAACAAAATGTCGTATTTGGACTTCATCACAATCAGAATATGCTATTTATAAAATGTATTATTTTCAACTAAGGTGCATAATGATAATTTATATCCATTAACTGTTAAGCTCTAATTATCGATGGTAAGTACTCAAATAATATATATATTTTATATACTTATAGCAACATGATATACAATTACTTAAAAATTTAACTTAGATTTAAACAAATAAATTACGATAAAATAATACATAAATGTTAAAAACCCCGAACCTAACGGTTGTATTACATCAAATAAATTATATTCCAAATTTCCAAATTAAATTAACTAAAAATTAATAAAAATAAATGATTGAAATGCACTAATTTCACTATATAAATTTAACAATACTTTTTTTTTTAATGAAAAAATTAGAAATAATTACATTGAAACATAAAATATTTCACAACAGTTAAAAAATTTAAAAAATTAAAATGTGTACAAAATAACATACTCGTAATTTTAGATACCTACCTTCATATGATATATTTACATATTTTGATAAAAACTATTTAACAAGTAGGTGCCTATTTTATATTGACAATTAGTTATATTTACTTTACTAGAAAATGATTCTGTCCATTTTCCTCTCTCAAATACACATACATATTTAAATTAATAAAATTCATGTAAAAATAACTGTAATAATTATATCATATTTTTTCATTATTATTATTATTATTATTATTATTATTTGTTTTTTGACATTCGATGTATTATTATAATTGTTTTTTTAAAAATTGTATTTTAATGTACCTTTCAATCTGATGTATACACAAATGCAAAAACATAGGTATTCAACATAGTATTAAATAGTATACCCATATATTTTGCACTTGGAAAATTATATAATCATGATTTGATTTGATAAAATACCATAGTTAAAATATCTCCGGTCATGACGTCATTATTTTTGAACAATTAGAAATGACAAAGAGATGTTTTCTATTATCGATACCGATAAAGTAGGTATTGAAAATGATCAATACCTTTCGACAAAATTGATGAATAACCTATAGCTGCTAATACTATTATAGCATTTCAATAGAGGGTATAAAAATCTTTTTTCCAGTTCCTTTTCACCCGAAAGCGCCGATGCTAACCGATGGTAAGAGGTTTGGGTATTGTTTTTTTTTACAAACTCTTGCCTAAATATAAATTACCTATTATGTGTCATTCGCGCATACGCACACGTTTACAGTAAAATTGTATAATTTCCATTTATTTTTATTTTTTTTTTTAATAGCTTTGGCAATGACTGTAGGGGTCAACCTTTAAAGGCCGGCACGTTGTTGAGGCTAAACAATAATAGACGTGTACACCGACAATACTCTGGACTCTGGGGGATTTAATTCAAATCCACGACCTTTGTCCCATTTCAATTCGCGGTGTTGCTCTTTGAAATTATTATTTTTGTTATATTATAGTATATTATATACTTTTAAAAAAAAAAAAAATCTGAACAGATGCCAAAAATAAATATTATCATATGTTTAAAGAAAACGACAAATATTGGTATAATATATAGTCCATATAGTCACAATTCCCTGATTTAATAAAATAATGATGACATATTGACTGTAATAATATGATGATAGGTATCTACTATATTTTTATACTCAAAATTAATAATCATGGCGATATTATAAAAATACAATTTTCAGAAAACGTTAAGGAAAAAAATCAAATTAAATTCTTAACAGTATTGAATAAATTATTAACGTAGTTGTAACATATTTTATAACACTATAGGTATTACTTTCTAGTCAAATATTAAATTAATTTATCGAGAAACATTCATTCAAGATTTTTTTATTAAATATTGTAAAATTTAAATACAGAAATAATAGACATTGGAAAATTTATACTTTTGATAATATTTTTACCATGATCGTAACAAAAATCACAAAATATATTATCTTGGACAGAATATATATTTAGCATTAATATATAGCATTTTAAAGTTGGATTCCATAAAGTTATATGTATATATATATTATATTTGCTGTTATTTTTATATAAGTTTGTAAGTAAATCACCAAGTGCCAAATAACTATTTTTAAAAACACTAAATATCCATTAAATATTAAAAAACATAATCATTATTAAAAATTCTTGTTTTAAAATAGATTATCGCAACGAACGTGAAAACGAGACGTAATCTTTATTTTAGGTGAAATAATTATTGAAACTTTTAAATTATTTTGATTTTTACTTAAAAATCAAAATGTATTACGTTAAAAGTACTAACCTGTTTTCTTTATTTAATTCAGCGACCGATTTGTGAAAATCTCACAATCATGTAAATGTTTTATTTTATGTAAAACAATTTCCATTAGCGTAAACAAACCGGTAGAGGAAATAGATAATTATTACCGACGACTGTCCCGTAACGATATTAAAGGCACACTGGATACAGAAAACTTTTCACGGTTTTCCCTAGTTTTCCGCAGCGCTCCCTACACACGAAGCGCTTAATCTAGTGATACACGGTTGTTAAACGAATACGGCATTAAAGATGTATTCACATTTTTTTTTTTTTTTGAAAACCACCGTTTATCCAATAAAGTAAGTACCGATGATAATTATTTAAAAAAAAAAAAAATGTGGCTTAAACTTAAATATTTTGTAGGTACAAATATAGGTATAATGTACACATATTATGTAATATTTATACAAATATCACGTTTACATTAATATATAAAAATGTAAGATCATTTTACAAAAAGTACATATGATTATTATACTTCATAATTATTAAATAATTTAATCATAAATATCCATTTTTGATTCCGATTTCTGGGTAAATAATTAAGTCTTGTAGTGATTTACATACTTTTTTTCATTTATCGTTCATAAAGAGTTTTGCGGAAACTTATATTTTATAATATATTATATTATATCGGTAGGAAATTGAATATAGTTAGTATTGGTACTTAAATGGCTTTATATTTTTAAATATCATCTATAAGCCATTTTTTAAAAAATATTCGTATACGTTAAAATCGCACAACACATGACTACATTGCAGCATTGTAGCGAGTGCGCTTCGTTCGAAACTTAGCCGTGTTCCAAAATCTGGTCTATGTATTAAATTGTATTTATAGCAGTTTATTTTTAATCTGCCGTTAAAAAAAAATAAGAAATAATATTGTTTAATATTAGTTTTTAATATTAATCTTGTAGATAATGAAAAAATAATAATAATAATAATTATGATATAGCAGAAGAACTCATTAAAATTGTTTACGTAATTTAAAAATAAATACTAACATGAAATATGATATATAGGACGACTAAATTTAACGTATAAGTATATTCTGTTTTATTCTCTATTGCTTGCTTGTCTTCAACCAGTATTGTAAATATTATTATTATTTTTTAATTTGTTACCAATGTATGATGTGAAATCATCTTGTTCAAAAAAATTATTTCTAGTGTTACTCTGCAATTGTTTACTATATAAATCGTATTAAGTATTTTGTAGGTACGTGATTTTTTGAAATGTAAAATAACCGTTTAAAAATAAATAAAGAGTCTTTGAAACCAACAACAATTTTGAATTTACATAATGTTATTATTAATTTATTGCAGTGTATAAATATAATGTAATTGTTTATAAGTTATATTTGAATTATTTAAATTTCTGGGTCAAATAGAAGGATAATTTTGAATAGCTTTTGTCTACTCAAGATAGTTTTTGCTTACATGCTGTCTCCTCTTTCTTATAAACCATACGTCCCGTATTCTAACTTGTCTCGACAAAAGTTATATGCGACTCATTTTGTCCCTTTTTTCAAGTCTATCCCGTATTAATCTCGTTTTTTTCCTTACTGTTAATATATACTGTATAATATATAATATATATAATTCTGTATTTTTGATATTAATTATTAGCTAGTACCTATTATAATTAATAATATTATCATTCTAGAAAACACTAAGCAATTTTAGGATTGTTGTCGGTGACGCATTGTTGTTGGTGACGTATAACGAACATAATATCAGGAACTACTCTTATATTTTAATATTATTTAATTATTAGTACAATCCAACGAGCCAGTTTTTAGACAACTATGTGTGTATTACGGATTATCATATCTATTTATAATATCCGCATATTAAATATATTTAAATGTTTTTTTTTTTTTTTATTATTTCGTTCACTCTGTACTCTGTAGATTGTCAGTCTGTAGATAGTCGTAGTGGCGTTCTCGTGACTCGCGGATTCGCATCGTGGTATTAAATAAATAGTACGATACAATAAAAACATATTTTGTTCTCATAATGCCAAAAAGAAGTGTTTTTAGTCATAAAAAGTTATTTCAATCCAAACTCGGGAGTACAAATAAAGTTTCTGAAGTGACAAATTTAAAAAGAGAAACAGCAGATATTTTATCAAATTATATAGTTGAGAGTTTGAAAGAGCATAAGTTATTAGACAAAATTATTACATTTCCTGGTGATAATAAAATAAATTATAATACTAATTTTAGAGGTGTTTTGTAAAAAAAGAACAAAAAATGGTTTTTCAATTTTCAATTATTTAATTTAAAAACGAATTTTGTGAGATAGGTTGCGCTGCTCATATTTTTCATACATAATGCAAACAAGTGCCGATGTGTTACATTTCGATGTGGAAATCATAATAAACAACATTTTTCAATTTTTTCATATATATATTTTGGATTAATAATTTTAAAGAGTTTTGTGATTATGCAAATGTTCAATATAAAAATATTCTTGAGAGTATAAAACTCGTTGGCTATCATTGTTAGCAACCATCACATTTTACAAGAATTATTGATATTTATACCGGGGCTTAAAATCTTATTTCGAGAAACAAGAAAAGGGTCCTGCAGTTTTAAAATCTTTTTAATAATTCTATGTTCAAAGTATTGTTACATTTTTTGCAAAGCAAATTAAAAGTTGACTGTGATTCTTGGATAAAAATTGAAGGAAATAAAATATCAACATGTAAAGTCACAGAGGAATTAGAGATATTATTTAAAAATTAAAATAGAAGAAACTTAAAATTTAGTTCATCCATTATTAAATTGTTTTTAAATGGTTTAAAAAACAAAAATATTTATGATCAAAAAATCATTCCAAAAAAGTGTTGACCTACATTTTATAATTCATTTTTATTGTACAGTTTTTTTCTATGTATAGATTTTCTAATTTTATTGAAAATCAATTTAGTTTATCCACAGCTCAAATTTATTATGTTTTTAATACTATATTTTATTAGGTTGAATTATGTATATATTTGTATGTATTAATATTTAATATTATGTAGGTACATCATTTTAATTAACAAACCATCAGTATTAAAATAAAAATGTTTTCGTGTACCCACCAAGATGTAGTTAAAACAAAATTATACATCTAATTTGTATTGTTTTTTGAGGTATGTCGTATTTGTATTATATTTTTATGGTCACCCTATTATAAACATATTAATTATTCTCAATGGCCATTAAAAATATAATAAACTAAGTATAGGTAATCTAATTAATTGCATTGCATATGTATGTAATATAAATATAATGGAAATTTTAAAATGTTGGTATTTTACCAAGTACTATCCAGATAATTTTTTTCTTTAATTAATACCATTAGGCTTTATTTAAATTAAATATTAAAACACATAAAGAGACATAACACAAAACAGTTTATCTGGATCAGTGAAAATACAACTCAGATATTTCTTTTCACCGTTTGAATGTGATAATATGCATCATAAATGATTTTCCTTACATTATTTTATACAGACAACATCACTTTTTCAAATTAAATTTGTGTTTAAGATTCGACTGAACGAGTTTTATCAATGCAATTGCTTAATAAAATTAAGATATTCTACATAATACGTATAACGTAAAAATTTAAAATAAAAAACACAATCAACACACATTTTGAAAAAATTTGGTTGATAATCATCTTTAGTTCGGGAAAAATGTTTAATTTACGTATAGCGTTTAAGAAGATGCTATAATTGAAAATGTAAAAAAAAAAATGATAAGTAATTTAGGTAGATATTTAGTGAGATGACTCGGCCAAATGATAATACTACTATACAGGAAATACAAGGAGAAAAACAATTATTTTTTTTTTTGCAATACATATTATGCATAATATACATAATACATGATACTATTATAATATAGGTAGACAAAATCATAAAATATGTAAAATGAAATTGTTTCATAAAAATTATCTTTCACTACAGAAATTAGAAAAGTTATAAATTATTAAGAACCATGAAAGAAAATATAATAAAAAAGTCAACTAAATTTAAATTAGTGGAAAGATTAATATGTACAAAAATGTATAGCAACGTTTAGTTTTTTCTCTGTAAAAACATTATTTTATTTTTTAGAGTATTTTAAAATATATCACACATTTTCAGTTATTCTAATTTTAATTTTTTCAAGAACCAAAATTTAACTGCTAACTAAACATTGGTTGATAAAATTTATATTTTATACACTAATTATAGTTACACACTGAAGACTATTATTGCACCATAGTGTTATATAATTTGTTTTTATTATGTTTAAAAAAGTATAAATTGACTGACGGTTACATACCATTATTACAATTTAAAACGAAATTATTAATTAGTATAATTTAAAATTTACATGATATTAGTTGGTACCTGTATTATAATACGTACAATACGTACAACGAACCAATAATTAACTATTTTAAACTTTATAATTTTAAATTTAAAGTTCAATGGAATGGTTAGATAATAAATTAGATATTAACATTATAGCTAATTGGAATCGATAGTAGATAGATATGAAATGTATTTGTTACCGTAAATGATGTACATGAAAATTCCGTAATAAACCTATAATATTGTCGTAAATATGTATAAAAAATAGAGATTTTCGATATTTACCGTTAATTGAGATATTCACCAAACAAATTGGAAAATGTTGAATAAAATACTAAAATTCGATAATAACAACTTTTATGTTTTTCCGCAGCACTTTTTTACATTAGGTAGATTTCTAATATTTAAAAATATGTTATCGCAAAAGATAGTTATTAGCTAAAGATTAAAGGTACAAATAATTGATAATCAAGTCCAGTTTTAAGTTTTATTTTTATCTTATCGTAAGAAAAACCAATATATTTAATTTTATAAATGAAGTAGAAAAAATAATTACACGAGTCTATGTTGTAGACACTATCGTAATAAATTGTTATTTGGCGTGCCTGTTGTAAGCGTGTTGTCTTTTCGTATTTATTATTTAATTATTTTGTTAAAATAAATAGCAGTAAATATTTAATATTTATATTATCATTTAAATATGAATGAAAAAGTTTTGAAGAAAACATTTGATGATATTATATCTTCTATAATCACACACAAACGTGATGACAACAAAGCGTTTTTAAGTTTATCCTAATACGACTATCGTTTGGAGAAATTAAAATCATCAAAATTGGATTTAAATACGATTGGTAAGAAGAAAACAACTAAAGATTATAGAATGATATGTAAGTTCGATATTTTTAATTGGCAATGGAAAAAATAAACTCATCAAACCTATAATATTAATGATACCATACTGTACTATGTGACAAACGATGAATTAATTGATATTCTCCATTCGACTCATTGCGCAATTGGCCATGGTGGAAGAAACCGAATGAGCGCTGAGCTTAAAATTGTAATATTACAAATGAAACAATAATGGTGTATTTAAGTCTAAATGCACTGTCAAAAAAATCCGAAAAAAAGAACTGGTTTCAAAACCAATTTTACATAATGCTTTTAACTCTCGTTCGCTAATCGATCTAATTGGAATGAAGTCAAAGTGTATTAATAATTTTACATTTCATTATCAAGATAATCTTACAAAATTTGTTGTAGTAAAACCTTTGACAAGCAAATGTGCAGAAAAAATTATTTCTCACAATCTACTCGATATTTACACAACATTTAGAGCTCCGGTTATATTATATTTAGATAATTACCATAAATTTGTGAACTCAATAATAATTTAATTATATTATTCAATATGGAGTGACGTTAAGATCGTTCAAGGAATTCTTCGGCATAAGCCAAAGTTCCAACGTTCCACTCAAGGTACCATAGATGTCACTGTAAAACTTAATGTAAAAATAATAAATGTGCTTGTCGTTCTTCAGGTAAACTCTGTAATTCAAAATGTCAAGAATCATTAATATGCTAAAATAAATATTTAATAATATATGATATACATAGATACAACAACATCTATTTTTATCTTAAATTGTCATAAACTCATATGAATAAAAAAAAATGCATATTTATGATACTTATCGGTAAATAACGTATTTTTTTTATTTATCGTCAATTACCGTAACATATACAATGGAATTGGTTTATACTATTATACGCGTCTGAGTCACATTTTTATCTTTTTAATTAATTATATAGTTTTATATATTAAATATTATTTCTTGTGAATCTTTAAAATTAAAAATCCAAATTTTTCACACCAACTCATATATAATATAATGTATAATTATTATATATATTATAAGTGAAATAAGATTCCATAAAATAATGTATACATCAATAACATTTGAATATTATATTATGATATTTTGATGAATGTTAAAATGTTAGATGATTATTTTTGTAAAAGAAAGATCTTTATAATCAATTTGTTTTAAATCCTGACAATGGTTAATACTTATATACCAAAAAAAAAAAGAACAAGTATTATGGTAATAATGAAGTATGAGAGATAATATACGATATTTTCTTAGGTTAATATTAAAATCTTTTTATTTTAAAACTATGTTATAAAAAAATTAAGTAGAGAGTATTGATTGTATCCTTAAACTTAAATACAACGATAATGTATAATATATAATTCGTTGTGGATCAATAAAAAAATAAAAGAGTTAAAACAGCTTTAGAGAGTTAAGACTTATTTTTACAAATTACATAATTGAAGAATTAACTGTTATTTTGCAATACACAAAAAAAAAAAAAAACAATAAATTGTAAAAATTCAAAATTAATAACAGTGAAAAATATTTTTCTTTGACAATTTTATTAGATTTATATATTACTAAAGTGCTTAAAGTTACCAAACATTTTTATAGATAAATAAAAATATAAAGATATATAAAATAATATAAAAATACATTTTTATGTTTTTATATATACTTGTACTATATTTTGTAAAGACGTTTGATAACAGTCTTTATAATATAACAAAACAACATTGTTTATGGCCTGATTTAATTAGAAAAACACGAATAAATAAATAAATTTAATTTAATAATAAATTGAATTTTGTGATAAAATAATAATTAGCGATAGTTAAGTTAAACTAGAATCTATATTGTACTATGAAATTACGCAGTAACTTCAAAGAACTTTTAATTGAGTCATTTTGAGTGCAATAACGAAATAAACTTCTGATTGCATGTATTATATATTACATACTATTAATAATAAACAATTATATACTAAATCCGATATTCTAAATCAGAACTCTATGTGCTCAATCTTTTTTTTTCAGTATGAATAAAAACGACAATTTTTTGTGCTTTAAGAGAGTTAATATATTAGTTAGATAAAGAATTCGTTGTGTCAACTTTATTGTAGCTAGTTAGTTTTGAAAATAATACGGTAATCTAAAATTATGTTTATACATATAATGTTCATAATAAAAATGTAATTACAACTAATTAATTTATTATTCCTTTATTTATTTAATATTTGTAAATCACTCGCAATATCAACTACTGTTTAAGGTATCTTCAAAAACCAAATAATAACACATAATATTTATTATGTTATTGTTTGTACAATTATAGTACCAATTAGAAAACAATGTGTGCATTATAACATATTATAGAGAGTAGACTATTATACGAGTACAGTCTGTAGAATAATATAATGATTTCACATGAAATATTTTATCGGACTAAGACGGATAATAATGTATTTTATATGTAATAATATTTTAGTTTATGCTTAAGGGATGTTTAAAAAAAAAAAATACTGCAAATATTTTTTTTTTCACGTGATAGGTACCGTAATCGTTATAAAACTTTAGGTATATAGAACATAACTGTTAAATCTATAAACAATTAAACAAATAATCATTTATTTGATTTTATAATAAATCTTATGGCAATGGTTTAAATGTAACGTAAACGAATGTAATTTAAAGTAATAGGTACACCTAACTTTAAACCATTTTATAAATTAAAATCAATTTAATTATTTTTATTGGTATAAGAATAAACTGGAGTGGCTTAATACTTTTCAAAAATATGCTCACAAAAACAAAATAATTATTATTAATCATAATATTCCAAATTTATGATAAGCCATCACTTAATTATAGCAACATAATTTTATTTTATATATATGTACTTACATAAAAAAAAAAAATCTTAACTAATTATTTAAAATATTTTCAAAAACGTTAAACGTAATATCATATTAATTACTGAACTATTTCTTTTTTTTTTTTAGAGCCAAATTTGAATATAGTTATTTTTTATTTTACATGGATAAATTGTATAGTTTACAATCATTTTCTCTTACTAAGCAGTAGCTAAATAGTAATTAAGTTCCTAACCATGGATTGAAAACACTTTAAATATTAATAATATAATTGACATTTTACATATTATATGTTATGCAATTATATATACATTATACCTATGTAAAAATTTGAAACTTCATGTTGTTTTGATACGTTAACATCTTTACGAGTCACCTCCTCTCCCCCCCCCCCAAAAAAAAAAAGAATGTGTAGAACTCTGACACACACAGTTTTTATATTTTCTTCTTATTTACATGTAAATTTATTATCGCTATAAAAACAATAGAAATGTTGTTGTCGATTTTCTGGTTTTAAAATAATATATTTATTCATCTTTACCAGTCAAATATTTCGTATTCTGAACGCTCTACCGTATACTTCTCATCAATATATAGTAAATAGAGTATGTCTCAAGCCGTAGCTGTTAATAGTTTAACACACCTGGACAAAATGTACAGGTCGTGTCCAAATATCACATTAATGCAGCATGAATTCACTATCGAAAAACCTAGTTCAATCAGGAAGACCCAATACTTGCCAAATATCGCATTTGGAAATTATGAATTTGCAACAAAGTCACCACATTCTTCAGTAATAGTGATCGAAGAAGTATGATGTGTGCAAGAAGAACTCGGAGTTAAAGGTGATAGTTTAGCCGTCGGAAAGGAAAAACCGAAACGCCGATCAGTATGTAAGCCCACAAAAAGATTTTTTCAGGCGCATGTTTTGTTGCGGCGAACAGTTTAATCTTTTCGCGTTGTTAAATATTTAATTTAATTTTAATAAACGAACCAATGAAATACCATGTGCAATGTGCATAGAATACATCATTTTAAAAATAATCAGTCAAGTAATACAATTATTATTATATTTTTGTGCATCAGAGGTGTAAAGTTTATTATAGTATAACAGGCAAATAATAATAAAAAAAAAATTGCTAGCGTGTGAAAATCGTGACTATATATAGGTACTTTCGGTTGTTTTTTTTGTATTTAATTCATCCATCTTTTAAAATTAACAATTGTATTAAAAAAATATTTTTGACTTGGTTCAATTCAGTTGTATACTTGCACATAAAACAAATAAACATTATGTTTTGTAAAAAAAATATTACCTATATAGGTAATAAAAAATTACTTTAAGGTCAGTGATTTTCACTGACAAATGTATGAAAATATATTGGTTATATTATATTATAAACAAGAATAAAATATATTAGGAATATAACTAAGTATTATTTATTTTGACAACTATGATCTATGTGGTACATACTATTCAAATAAAAACAAATTCATAAGTAGGTATCATGAGGCCACATTAGATTAAGATAACATTGAAATACTAACACCAGTAATTGAAAGAAGATCACGAAAATCAGGTGATTTATAACAACATGTTAAACAATATGGACTTGAAACATTACTTCTCGTTAAAACTTTTTCTGAATTAAATTTCCCACATAATGAATACAAAAATTCAAAATGCTTAATTTCCTACCAAGTCTCGTGTTTTGTGATTTATTTTCTCTTTATTTTGTAGCTCGATGGTATATTACTACTATTACAAAGAATCAACATATAGAAGGAAAAAATTATAATATTATAGTTATTATAATGTAGAAAAAAGGAACCATGTTGGATGATTAATTTGTATACCTTCTTATTTTATTTTGTTTTTTTTAATTGTTATATAATGTTCTCTTATTAGATTTAATTTTTAGCTTACCATTTTTTAAGTGATTTTTTTTTAAAATATATTATTGAAACATTTTCTTTAATTTATAAAGAATTGAAAATATTATGTTAGTTTTAATCATAATACATCAATCTCGGTGTAGTTGACTAAAAATAGAATAATAAGGTAAAAATTATAGGGTTTATAAGTAAACTAGCTGTCACCCACGTGCTCCGTCCTCGTAAATAGTTGCTTGCAAATTGAGGGGCAGTTCTTGGTGTAATAGTTATTTCGATCATAAAATGCTATAAAGTGTGCATACCTTATGCCTACATAAAATAATAATAATTTAAGGTATTTATAAATTCTCATAACTATACTTATAGATAATAAAAACAATTTTTCTCTCACATAAATAGCATTATTCTTACACCCTGGAAATATATTATATAATAATATTATAACGTCGTTAAATGAATAACAATAATAAAGATTATTAGACAACAACATTGGGTATGGCATTCTGTGGGTCTTAGAATTATTAACCCAAAAGTGCACTACTCAATTATTATACTATTTTTCTATTGGTTATTATTATTATTGCATGTGTTTTAAATTATCTAAACTACTCGATTGTCAATTTTAAGTTCGTCAGTCGTAGTTAGAACGCAGTGATGGAGTGATCTATACTTCAAACCTCGCAGGACCGTTCAAAGCACCAGCCGTAGTCACATCTCATAATATATACGTCAGCAATAATAATTGATTCATCGTCGATTCCATACACACATTCTTAGGTGAGTCGTGGGCGATTGCTTGACTGTTATACGCTTTAAACAGTTATTTTAATATATTATAATATAAAATATATATACGTCGAAATTTATATTTTACAGGACAAATAAAAATGTATTATGCTCCCCTTTTCGAAATAAACTAAACAAAGATACACATACTGTTACTATAGGTCATAGGAACACGTATAGATATGTTTCGTTTTCACACCAAATAGTGTGTTTAAATACAAATAACATTTTTCTGTAAAGATCTGAAAATGTCAAAATATTGGACATGTTCCCTGACAAAAGTGGTACTAAGGCTTTCAGCGGACTGTCAGGTATAACAGTAAAAAATTTAGTGACTAAACGTTGAACTTTGTTAATTTGTATGCGAAACAAAACATCGGGACTTGCTTTTATAGTATATTATAGAGAATAGAACTTCAATAGTAGTAGCTATATGTTTTTTACACAATCAACAGCTGTTGTTGAGTACGTTGGCGTAGTTTTCTTATTTTTCGTTTATTCATCGATAAATATTCCTAATTGTTATTATTATAGCTCAGGTATGTGTATGTATTCTAGGTACTACTATATTTATTATGTTTGGATAATTTTTTAATATTTTTTTATTATTATATTATATAAATATTAAATATAATAGAAAAATACATATTATACAATTCAAACATACTTACATTACCTACGTTTTCACTTATATAAATAATAATATATTCATGCGATGACCTCGTGTGTTGATTAGGTAGAGAAAATATATAAGTGTAAGGATAGTACTATAGAGTAAAGGTAATAATATACGTGTTTGCCTTCTGTATTCATTTTTTTTTTAATTTTAAAGAAAATGTTAGGTATATGATTATTGTAAATTATATGAAAGTCTACGAAATATACGCGTGTTCAGCACGTGTATTCCATTGTACCCATTGCTCATTTCCATAATAGTCCTAGAAATTATGACGTTTTAAACGATATGTTAAAAAATCTCAATGTTAAAATTAATAACACTATATCAGGATCAATATTATCATATTATCATAGTAATAAGACAAGAGTTTCGTGTAAATAATATAACAACTTTTGATTGAATAAAATATGGAGTAAATTAAAAATATATAAGATTTAACATATATAACGATGAATCATATAATTTAGAATTTAGATTAATATTCTGGTAATTCAAACATTAATTGTTCGAGTAGCAAGAATATACGCATGGGTTAAGGGAAAAGAAAAATGTATACAATATAGTGCATTGTGTGTGTTAGTCAATTTATAAAAATTGTTATGACTGGACAAAAAGTTTGAATATTTAATACAAAGTTAATAAAAAAAAGTTTTGCTTATGGCCATATATATTATTTTATGAGCATTTGAATTTTAAATTATGACAAAATAGGATATATTCACATGTAAAATAACGATTTTTCTTTAAATAATTTTTGTTAAGTTGTTATAGTTCAAAAAAAAAAAGAAAGGCAAGTGGGTAGCGCTCTATTGTACATTAGATGTCGAGTGGGAACTGCTATAGGTCTATTAAATTTGAATCCAAAAGATATATCATTTTATGCAAAAAATGATTATCAGCAAAGACATTCTGTCAGACTTATCACCAAATATATTTTTCATAATATATAAAAGTCATTTATTTTATTTTTAGAACAAAGATGGGTTGATGTAATGTATATCAAAAATATTTCAGTTATTAAATTATTAATATTTAATTACTATTACAATATATATTTTTACCATATAATAATATGAACGTATATCGATCAAAATTAAATTATAATATCTTTTTTTAAATACCATAAAAAAGTGAAACTAGATTTGATTCATAGTATGCATATTATTACATAACGTTTTAAAATGAATAAAAAATTTCATTTTGCAAGATAACATTTATAATTACACAATGTTCTTATAAGTTTTAAGTTCCAACAAATAATGTTATTAAATTAGGTGTATCAAAATAATTAACATCGTTACCAATTTAAAGTTAAAAAAAAGGTAATTTTATCCAAATTTGAATTTAAAATTTCTACCTACTAAAATTTAACCTACTTAAAGTAAAAAAAAAGTCTTGTGTTAAATTATAAACATTTAAATACATAGAGAAACATTTTTATAAATTATTCCAAGTAGCTATTACGAGTATTATTTGAAATACAAAAAAATATCAAAAGTGATTTGAGGAGAAACAATTATTTTATGGTTGAATATCGAATGTCATAAATATTTGAATTTGAAATGTTCATAAAAAATTATAAAAAATTTTTATATATAAGTTGAAAAATAAGAAACAACTTCATATGAAAACATCAAATTTTAGGTTTAAAAACAAAATTCTAACTTCAAATTTTACTTGTTTTACATGAAATATTCTACTTTTACTTAAATTACCATTTTTTACACACAAAATAATTTTCAAAATATTATGATTTATTTGAAGATTTTTGTACTGTTTTTTTATTCGTATAAATAATAACTTAATTAAAAGATTTTAGATAATACAATTTTGAAAATTTAAAATATGTGAAAATCTGAGCTAAAGTTATCTCGAAAATTACAAAGAATATATATTTTATATACGTACTAAAAAAAATCAATTTTAATAGTTAAGGCTTGAAAATGTAGAACAAGATCACATAAATAACTGTCATTAAAATTTATTGAAAGCACGTAATATTCATAATTTTAATAAAAAATATTGTTCATAATATAGACTTGAAACTTTTCGAATAAAATATATTATTATTCCATATAAAAAATTACTGATAAAAAAACATTGAATATCTTTAAAAATATAAGTTAATAAGATACTGCAGTCTCCACTTAGAATCGTTTATCGTCTAAAAAGATATTCTTACCATTGAGTTCGAGTTTAACACGTTCATGACAACAGCGATATACTAAATGGTAAGATAAACTCGACACCTACACTATGTATAGCAGAGCGAATTTCTGAGACATATTTTATTTTTAATTTAATAGATCCCGTCACCAGCTTCGCATATTATTCCATCTTAGAGTGTTCCTGAAATTGTTAGTAAGGAGAGGTTTTGGATTAGGGGATTAAAGTTGGAATCTAGTCTGTCGTGAAATTGTTGTAAAATGTTTTTGCTTTTTCATGCATAGATTTAAGTTTAATATCAGTGTGGAATATATCATTAGATACGTGGGGAAGTACAACTGTGCAAGGAATGAGTAGTATAAAAAATAATATCATAAAACAACAAAGACGAGAGTTACATTTACTTTATTTGGCGGTACCTAAATGCGGAAAGTAGTGACAGAGTAATTTGATTTTTTTTTTCATAAATATTATCAAGATTTATTGCTAACAATATCATAAAAATCTCCAATACCACTAGTACAGTAAAATATTAAAAATAGCAATCCATTTGAATTAGTTTATAACTGAATTAAAAACAAAATTATGCTTCAGTTATATTATATTTCTATACAGTAGAATATCTTCTTTAATTCCAAACACCAACGAATTCGAAAAATATATTAATTTTATTACAAAAATTGTTTTAAAAATAACATTGAAGTAGAAGACTTTAAATTATTTAAAACATATTCAAAAAAAAAAGGGTATAAATTATCTAACAGTTTTATTATACACTAAGAGTTGTGTAAATATCGCTAATAATTAACAAAAAAAAAAAAAATTCAATAAACCATAAATAGCTCAAAAACAGTCAAAAATTTTGAAAATTTTAACATGTATAAAAAATGATAAATGATAATTGATAACTTGATGAAAGTGTTTAACATTATTAATTTTTAAATGATAAATACACCAATCAATTTTGTTAAAATCTGGTTTAGCGTAAGTATTCCCGTTTTTTCTTATTTTTGTTTTTCAACAATTTTAAAGAGAATATTGGACATTTTTCTTTAGACTTCTTAAAGCCCCAACTAGATTAAATTCGCTACCAGAAACCACTCCAAAGTTTAAAATTAAAGTATTTTTGCTGCCCTAAAAGGTTATGGCACACAAAAAAATACACACATCATTGTAAAATCAATACATTCATCACTACGCTCAGAATTTAAAAATACTGCAATATATACTTTTTGGTTATTTATATAAGACAATTTAATGTTAATACATGCTATAAAATGTACAAGTATCATAAATATCGCACTATAGTCGAGGTATATTATCATTAAATTTGTTATAACAAATATATAGTATCAGTATCAGCAAAAGAATACCTTATCCAACTTTTCATATTTTATATTTTATACCTGTATTATTATTATTTTTTTTTTTATTATACCTTAAAATACCTAAGTGAAAAAAATATTCATTTTATAATGTATACAAAAAACAACCCAACAACTCTTCTAATGAAAATTTATCATAAGTTATGAAAAAATATATCAGTTTTTATCTTATACACAGATAACTATTTAATGGAGCCCCATACTACACTTTTTTTAGTATCTCATATTATTTTGTAATCAGTGTGATTTACAAGAAATAAAAACTTCAATATGTAAATAAAAACCTCAAATTATTGTACCAATAGTACCTATTTTTTTATATTTATTTCATAAAATAAAATAAATATTTAAATTTATCATTCAATACTAGAATCTATTAATTAAATACCGAAAAATTAATAACCATTATACTATTTAATAACGCATCTTATTTAAATTTAACTCCCAGTGATAAGATTATAATATTATACTCAAGTGTTGTTTCTATGACTTAAAAATAGCTTTAGAGGATTTTATTAGTATTGTCTATAACTATAACTATGCTATAACTTATAATATAATAAACTAGATTTTTAAAAAATGTGTGCATTTGCGTAAAAATTATCATTTTTCTTTAATTTTAGTTTCCTAGTTATAAAAAAATACAGAGAATTTTTAATTTTGACCTAATTAAAGTACAAAGTACATCCAATTTGCTATCTATCTTCAAAGTTGAAATTTAAATAGTTTATTAATTATTTATCGTGGACACATACACACGAAAAAAACACACATCATTATAAAATCAATACATTCATCGCTCCACTTAGATCTCTATAAGAGCACACTGTTGTTCAAGAATTAAAATTAATTCCACCTCTAAATGTAGTCATATCTCATCAAAATATAAAATATCTAACATGTTATTCTATTATGGGTGAAAACTAGATATTTACTTTAATAATTAAAAAATTATTTAACAATTCCGATTTGGATTTAATATAAGAAGTAAGAATTAATAATTTAAAAAAAAAAATTATAATTATATATTTTTACATAATTCCAGCTTTTCTTTAATTTATTCTTTTAAAAACAGAATTCCACGAATAATACTTTTATTGCTTATTGTTTTTATTTTTAATAAACAATGTCGTTAAGTAAACTATTTATTATTTTTTTATTTTTATATTTCAATAATTGTTTGGTTGTTAAGAATATTATATAATATTATATGAATTCTATACTTTTTTTAAAAACCAATTGTATGAACATATCAGTTATTGCAATTCTTTCATTGGTCACAATTATTGATGGATACATAATCAATCAATCCCTACCTATAAAAAATAATATAAGAGTGGCTAGGATTGCGAACGGTGAACAATTTGACCAAGCCTACTATCCCTATGTGGTCGGATTAAAAATACAAATTGTTGATGAAGAAACATACTGTACCGGTACTTTGGTGTCACCGAGATTTGTGTTAACAGCTGCTCATTGTATCGAGGGATCAAGTTCCGTAAAGGTAATTATGATATTATGGTAAATATTAATGTATTATCAATATTACAAATTTTGAAATTTACTAACAATATTTTTGGCTATGTGTCTCTCGTTAATTTAAAATTAGTTTTACATATAGTAAAGTAATAAATCATTGTATTTCGTATTCAAATAAAATGTAAAATATAATGTGAGTATTTTTTGTAAGGTGTATCAAACTGATCCGCGAAATGAGGACGGTGAAAAAAGAGAAGTTATTGAATTATTTATGCATTCATTATACAACGATACAAGTTTTGTGGGTGATTTGTGTTTGTTAAAGGTTTGTGAAAAATCAATTTTTTTTTGTTCACAAATTTATTTATTTGTTTGAATTTATTGAATTTGGTCAAAACAAATATTATTATTATAATATAATGGTAGGTAAAATTATGCGAATTAATGACATAACAATTGAATTGATTTAATTGTACTAATTTACTATAAAATATATTAAAAAAATTAAATCTAGAACTAAAACAAAACAAAAAAAAAAAGAAGAAAAAGAAGTGGTTTAATTATTAACAAAACCGTCGATGAAAAATTAAATTATTAAATAGATTCGATAAATATTATAGAATTAAAAGATATAAAATAACCTAAGTTTGTAGTCACAACCAAGTATTCCACTGTTTTATTGAAGATTTTCATATTTTTAAGCACAACATTTTTAAAGTATCGTACTATTGAACTTTTTACTAAAGAAATACTTTTTAGAACGATTTATTTTTCAAAAATTTTCGTTTAAATAATTTGTCAATCAAATGTTATGCAGAAATAGTTTGAACAATGTTTCGTAGATAGTAGAAATATATTTTTATTCATTAAATATATCACCTGTATGCATTTTCAAATAATCGAAAAAAACTATATTAAATGATTGAACTGAATCAGTATTTAATAGATTGATATAAATAATAAATACATTTAAGTCCCACCTTGAAAATATACATTTTTAAAAAGAAGTTAACTCTACTAATATAAATCATACAGGTAAATTGTATACAACAGTAAAATTGTACCAATACAACGCGATTAGATTAATTAATTCATTTTATTATTTTTGTTCGATAGATAAGCAATCCATTTAAAAACATTACTAGTTACGCAAATATTTCTGGAAATCCCGAACTGTTTGCAAATGAAACCTCGTTGAAATGTTTTATATTTGGTTGGGGTAAAAACGAAATTGGTTATCCAAAATATAGAGCGAATTTCGCTTCTGTTTGGGTAAAGTATGGGCCCAATGCTTGTGAAGTACCTCCAGACAAGTATCATAAATTATTTTCTTCAAATCGTTAATAATATACAAATTAATGAATCGTCGTAATGTGATGGACTATCGCGTTTTTACAGTTACTTTATAAAAGATATTGTTGAAAGTACGTGGAAAGATTTTTTGTGTCCAGTACCCAACAATCGCATGGCATGCATTGGAGACAGCGGAGGTGCTTTGGTGTGCCAAGGATTCCTATTTGGTGTTACCAGTCACGGTTATAATTATTATCCCGAAATGGGACATTTAAAAACGGAATGCGGCGATACTCGTGTTCAAACTAGATATTTATTTATCGTTAATTATCGGGACTGGATTAATGATCATTTACATGGAACATCTAGCACAATAAAGTTCAATCATTTAATGTTTATTCTGATTAGTATTGTAAGATTTTTATTATCGATATAAAACAGTAGTTTTAAAATAAACTAACAATTATTTCACCAATATCTTATTATATATTATATCTACCGTTAAATTCTAAATAATATATATACACTTATATTAATATAACCTCAATGAATAATTTTATTAAAATTAGGTTATGACGTGTGTTGAAAAAATAAAAACTTAAGATCTACAGTTATTCGTTTTTGAATTACAACAAAGTAAAAATGGTATTTTGTTTAAAATTATTTTCGCGTGAAAATTCTTGTTTTTAGTTAAAGTTTTTTTTCTTATTCTTTCCTTATTATTAAGTTAAGTACTTCAAAAAGTTGAAAATCTAAATAATTTTACTGCTCTAAAAGGTGACGACAGACAAAGAAGTAAAAAAAAAAATACACATCTTTATAAAATCAATACCTTCTTCGATCCAGTCAGAACCGTTACAATAATATGGCCATTAAACGTGACAATTATTAAAAATTATACAACTTTTTTTTTTAAAGTACCTTTATCAATTAATAAATAAATAAAAACACTTTTGTTGTAGGTATATTTGCAAATAACACTAAATTATATTAAATAAAAGTATTTTCCTCAAATCCCTTAATTAAATCACGTAACCACGCAGAATAACAACTATAAACTTTTAGAATTTTTCTAAGATATAAAAAAAACAGTGAATCTAAATGATATAAAAACGAAAATACCTCGTGTCACGACGGGGGAACAGTTGACTAAAAACGACTGAATAGGTACATTTAGAACGTGTAACTACCTAATATAGGTATAAGTATAGTCTGTGAGTTACGACATATAATTTCTTATACGTATCATACCAATAAATTCAACATAAGATAAATTTAATCCATAACTATTCTCGCCGATATTGTGGTATTAAAATAATTTATAACCTTTTAAATAAAACATGTTATTATTTTATAAACATAATATTATAATAACTAAAAATTCCAATAAAAAATAAAATGGCAAAATAAAACTCGTGTATTAATCCTACAAGTTACACAAATTACAATAGAATGAAAATATTTCAAAGATGGATTGTGGGTAGGTTTATAAATTGGATCTATAGAAAAATACAAATCCTAACAAAATGGTGCAGTTTTTACACGTAACAGTACCTAGGTACGAAGAAATAACTGAGAGAATTGACCGTATTTTGTCAACTAAAAGTTCTCCATACACAAATAAAGCTAAACAAGACAAACATAGTTTACTAACTAATCAACTAATTCAAAAACATACACAGTGGTTGGCCAAAAAATAAAAATATATTTTTAATTTATTGTTGGAGGGTTTTCATCGTGATTTCAAAACGTTCAAGTATACTTTGTGGCCCATAGATAAATCCACATTATATACAGTGGTGGATCTAGGATTTTTTAGGGGGAGTGGAGGTTTAGTAACTAACTATCAATATGTATAATTTAAAAATAAGATGTATTTTTCATTTATATCTAAAATTACTGTTTTAAAACGATTTAAAATATAATACGAATAAACAAAGTAAAGTCCACATAATCAAATGCTCTAAATTTTCAACAGCTTATAAATATTCTGAAAACAAACCGCTTTTTTCACTAGCAGACTTCGAATGGCTCCTTCTCTGAATCTTTAATGCATGCAAATATGCAATATACGCTGAATTTCTCCTAAATTAAAACGAAGCCGGCACTCAAACTGTTATAATACAACGGGATTTATTCTGTTTTCTTAATTATTTTATTATTCTTGAATTAATAATAAACTATTTGTGTTTCAAACTAAATACCTTTATCTTAATATAAGGCTCACAAAATGTATGGTTTACGTTACATACTTTTCATTGGCGCACGCATTTGTTAATGCAGACGCTAATTTACGCATACCGGCGACGTAAATATCATAACGCGGTGGTGGTCTAGTGGTAGACGGCAGTTATATAGCCACTGCGTGTAATTAACATAATAACAAATTAAACAGGGCAACTGGTGAATGGGGTGAGCAAACGACCGGTTGAGGACAGCGGGGAAGGAGTGGTGTGTTTGAAATGCGTTCGTAATTTATGAACGTCCGGGTAATTTTGTGCTGATTGTGAATGGGCGCCGCCGCGTGTTATCTGAAAGGGGGTTGGTTAATGTCCCGTACAAGTCCGAAAAAATAAAAGTCAGTTCTTACACTTGGCTTTTGGATGAATAATAAAAACTACTAAAACAGGAATAATACGGGGTAAAAAGATACAGACATTTGTGTTCATTATTGTATCCATGCCACATATACTCTTAACAAAAGGAAATAAAGGGTAAACCGTGTTAATTTGTAAACACTTATATTATATTCTGAAGCCCACCTATTGTAATATGGTTCAGAACATAAAAACTCATACATTCATACATTTCTATATTATTATACTCAAAGTCAAAATTGCGCTTTTTACTATATAGTCAGATATTTATCTTTACATATTATATTTACCATAAACGCGTTAGTTTTATTATTGTAAATATTTTTTTCTCGATCAAAAAAATAAGAATTAATAGACTTTTATTAAATCCTGTTGACCATCTAAATTATTATTTTATGTCAATTTTGGTTTTATAAAACATAAGTGGTTAAGAAAACAGCACTCTAAACTAGCGAAGACAAACGCCTAACAGTAAAACGCATTATAATCAACTTTCCAAACTACGTGTAATCTAGAATTAAGTAGAAACTCCCAATAGTCTACAAAAAACTATATGATGTTCGATGGAAGTCAATTATTGCCAAAATGTTTTCAAAATCTATTAATATTTTCGTACCAACATAATATAGTTTAATTTTTAACTTAAATTCATTCTATCATTATTGTATTCAATATTGAATAATATTATATGAACTTAACCCAAACCACATATAGTTATAATACTAATATAATTTTATAAAATACCTTTTTTTATGTTAAACTATTTTTTTATAAATATTAAGTTCAGTATGAGTTTAAATGTTAAAATAAACTATTGATAATACTTTTATTATAATTCCAACCAAATCTTTATCGTAATAAATACATTTTTTATATATTTATTATAATAGACAACTTTTAAAAATAAATCAAAACAATTATTTCTAAAACTTTGATGAATTTATTGAACAAAACAATACTTTCTAATCAAATAGTAAAAATTAATGAAAATACATTACAGTATTGTGTTCAGCAATACTAAGTAAGCCGTTTGTATACTGACTATTATTTATACATTTCTAACATAAACATAATTAAACATGATATTATATTGTCTTTAGAACCAAAGCCAATGCATATGTTTGATAATTTAAATATCAATAAGTATTTTTACTTACTGTTAAAATAAGATAAAAAATTGACAATTTAATGCTGATTTAAGTACACACATAATAATAATAATAATAATAGTGAGCTAATGATCCCTTAAACATGATTTAATGTCCCGTTGTTGGCTCATTAAATTTTAGTAAATCATTAAATTAATCAAATTTATATGCAAACCGATGTAATAATTAAATTTTTTTATATTCCTATATATTTCGTTTTCTTCTCTTTATTTAATGCAGTTCATGAATTTTGTTAAGTTTTAATTAAAAATAATTTAGAAGAAAAACTAGTAATTTTCTCTTGAGTACCCATTTATTTTTATTTATTCTGTTGGTGTTTGTAAAAAAAAAAAATAAAAAGCTTTTAGAAATTCAATCCGAATTTCCTTTATGTTTACAAGTAAACCTAAATAAGTAATCAAAACACAATATTCAAGCATTTGTTTGAAAGTATTAACCTTTGAAATTGAAGTAGCAATAAGCCAATAAAATTTTATATTGTTTATATTATAACTGACTCAGAGAGTCACTAATATATTTTTGTACAATTTTAATAATATGTATACATCCTACATTTTTAACACATATTCATAAATTGTTTATTAGTTGAAAACGTGTAATTAAATATCATTTAAGTGCTTTTCCCAAGAGTAGACGGCAGAGTGTGGCATAAGGGGAGAGAGAGCTTTGTTTCAACACAGCTGCAGTAGGTAGCTGCAGGGTACTATGGTGTTACTTTGCGGTCATGTCAACCCGCACGCACGACAACATTTGACCCTAAATCGTTACCTACCTCGTGGTATCTCAAATAATTTACAAACAAGTGCCTCCATGTACTATCCTCATCGGTGTTGAGATTAACATATTTAAATATATAGAACGTTTAATAAACAGAAAATGAAAAATTTAAAGAAAATATTGTATATATATATATCTACTATCTATGGTAAAAGAAAAGTAAGTAAAATAAACCATCATTAGAGACTTTGTTATAAAAATATATAAACATTTATGGGTGTTTTGTATTGCTATCAATTTCCAAGTAATCAAGATAATTATAAATGTTTAAGAGTATTATTACAGTTTAAGATAATCACACATGGAAAATAGACATGGTAATAAAGCTGTAATCAAAATTTAAAAAATTGATTTTATAAAATTGTAATAATATTTAGAAAATCTAGAAAAATTAAGTCGTATAACAGATAAAGGTTAGGTATCTATAAACTATACATATTATTATACCTGTATACCTACACTATACATCTTATCTACATCACAAAAACATAATATATACCTATTAATTATGTATATAAATTATATTTAAATCAAAAATGATTTACTTAATATTTATAAATTTATTGGAAATATTAACTCCAGTGTTTTTTTGTTAGTATAAGAGATTATTTTATCATTTATTATAGATAATGTTATATTATCTTAAGAAATACCTAATCTACAAAAATGTTTAATATATATATATATATTTTTTTTTAAACATACCACCTACTTTTTTTAAATTGTGTATGATCAATAATTATTTATTCAAATTAACTGATCTGATTTGTGTTAAATGAATCGTTATATGGACAGTTAATAATGTTACAAATCATAACTTATGAGTTATGACTGACCTTGAGGTCGTTTCAATGAACAATAAAAAAAAAAAGATAATAAAAACAATGATTTTCTCACATTAATATCATTATTATTAAACCCGAGAAATATATTATATAATTAATAATATTATATACCATCGTTAAATGAATAACAATAATAATGATTATTAAACAGCAACATTGGACATGGTATTATGTGGGTCTTCGCATCATACAGCCAATCAGCGCTACTAACTTAGTATACTATTTTTCCATTGGTTATTGTTATTATTGGGTATGTTCAATCTATCCTAAGTATTCGACTCTCAATACTAATTATGCCAGTCGTAGTTGGAACGCAGTGATCTACACTTCAAATTCCGCAGTACCGTTCAAAGCACCGAGCCGTAGTCACATATTATCATATAGGTACGTCGACAATAATAATTGATTCATCGTCGATTCTATACATACACTCCGAGGTAAGTCGTGGGCGATCACTTAACTATACACTTTAAACAATTATTTTAAAATAATATAATACAGTTATACGATAACGATTTATCCCCAAACGGTTTTAAATATTTGTTATTATTCAATAAGTATAAGTCGTAAATACTTGAAAATATCACCAGTTATTTAAATTGGCATTTTATTTACATAGTTTAATTTTCAAAATTCTTCGCTTATTTTAATGCCCATTATAATGACCTACTATACAGCAGTGTTACACCTGACCACCCCTTTTTAAAAAAAATAATAATTTTTAGAGCTCTGCTAGAAATTGTATATGTTATATTTTATTTTATTATTTTTTTTTTTTTTTACAACGATAAATAAAAAGATTTAATTTTTTATTAAATTTTTTTTTTTATAATTCCAGATAACTATTTTATAAATATGTTTTTCAAAAAAATTTTTAGCGTTTAAAACTTTGAATAGGGTTAAGTCTTTGATTTTTAAATAATTTTTAAAGATAAAATTCAAATTATTTCTTGCTATTCAGTGTTAGTGTAGTAGTCGACTAAAAATTATTTTTTTTCCAAGAAATAATTTATGTTAAATAATAGGTACCTAATTAACTAATATATTTTTATCAACATTTTACAAAAATATCTATGGCTGTCTGTTAACAATATTTCATAATTTTTATATGACAGTTAAAACTTAAAAGTTAAACTAAATTGAAATACATTTATAATTATTTCAACCAAATACTTTTAAGTCGTTGTAGTTAGTGCGTTTAAATTTTTGTAAACTGGTTGTTATCGTCTGGAAATGTTTACATTAGTTTTAAGCTGACATCAGAAGATGTAATTTCGATAATTTTGTACATTACGTCATTACACGTTTACATTTAAAAAGTGCCTACATCATATTATATTTAAATTAAAACTGTTACCTATAGGATATATGATCCATTTTCTTAAATTAGTTTAAGACAAAAGTTTATTGAAATATTATATTATGCATGGTATAGGTAACTAATAAGTTAGAATAAATCAAAATTTTTAATTCGTCTAAAATTCACAGTACATTTGTGCCTGTCATTTTTATTTTAACGAAAAGAGGTACAATTCAACAAAATTTTATAGGAGAAAAAAACTAAGGTCTAGAACTTCTAGTTTTTTCATATTTTTTTAGAAAATTCTTTGAAAAATTCTGATCATTACAACAAATGAGTTTCATAATACCAAGAAATCAAATTTAAAATTTTATTTAGCATATTTACGCATTTTTTGGTATATAAAGAGTTTAGTTTAGAAAAATTAAGAACATATTTTTTTATTTCATTTTATTTATTAGTAATTTTTTTAGTTAACAAAATGGTAAATTTTCAATTTAAAAATAATATTTTCATTATCGGTTAGGTAATTTACTATCTAACCGACATATGGATTAAACCAAAATGCGTATAGGAAGTGAAATTTAGTTGTTTGTCATATTTTGGCGCGTACTCGCTTTATCATTGCGCATGAAATATTTTCGTCGCGAAATAATTTCGTCTATTTCAAACTTTTTTGGTAATATTTTTTTTTTCATTTTCAAATATACCAAAGGAAAGTCAATCATTGGCTTTACGTTTAAAAAGTTATGTGTCAAAATTTAAAGTAGTTATCTATATAAATATTATAATTAGACAAAATAATAAAATAATTTTCTTAGACCATATTTTAAGCATATATTTCTTGATTTTTAAGTGCATAAGTGCATGCCTATTTTTATATTTTTAAGTACAAAAATTCCTACACAGAACCCTACTTCGTATGTTCTATTTTCGAAATAAAGATACACACACTGTTACTATAGGAACACGGAAATATGTTTTATTTTTTCAAACCAAATATAGTGTTTAGATACAATAATAACATATTTCTATAAAAATTGGAAATTTTTAAAATATTGGATATTTTCCCTACCTAATAAAAGTGGTACTAAAATCTTTAGCAAACTGTCAAGTATAACAATAAAACATTTGGTGACGATACGTTGAACATTGTAGACTTGTATGCTAGACAAAACATCGAGACTTGCGTTTATAGTATAGATTATATTTTTTGTACTATACTCGATTGATTAGAAATTTCACATAGACAATATTTGGATACTATTAAATAATATATTATTTGTAACATTCATTTCGATATCAATAACATCCTAAATTACTATAAAAATTGTATTCGTCGGATTAACGTTTTTTAATTTTTTTAAATAAAATAAAATAAAAAGCTTTGAAACTTGAATTAAACTTTTAAACTTTTACTATTACATAAAATGAATTATAGTAGGTGTACGATATTATACACTAACACAAAATCACCGAGTATGATAAGATTTTTAACACGAGAAAGATATTGATTTTCTAGGAAATATTATATAAGTATTATTATTAATAAATTAGGATGAGTACATTTTTATATTTCGAGCGGAACGATAAAGCTATTAATTTCACAACACTGTGTTATTTTTTTATTCAGAAAAAAATTTTTTAGAGTAGTGAAAAATGTCAAACATTTTCAAGTAGTAATTCTTTAGATAATAAATGAACACAGATTATACAATAATTATGTTGCTTTTGAAAAACTCTGAGGAAAATATATTATCAATAAATCGTTTTTAACAATATTTTAATCATATTCGAAATCGTTCAAATAAATAACAATAATACAAAACACTATTATCAAAAATTCTCGTACTCAAGTGTAAAAGTGAGTTAGCGAAACAATAACTCCCAATAAAATGACTATTTTTTTTCTTTAACTGCGTAAAAATATTAATATATATAATATTAAAATATTAAGTCCACTTTTAGCTCCTGAAAGATCAATGAATGTCATTACATCTAAATATCTAATATTAGAATAGTTTTGTTTTGTGCGTCTGACATTAGTACATTACTTTTGAAGCTCTTCAATCTTTGACTTTAAATATGTTTCTAGTAGCAAAGTAGACCTAGTGGATACATTAGGGGAAGATGCGTCATAAGTAAAAAAGTTCTCGTTTTTTCAAGATAGGTACTCAGAAAAAAACAAAATTAAAAATACCGGTGATGTATGATTACGCGCTTTTTACCTTTTTAGATTTACGATTGAGTACAGTGTCGAAATAATCAAGCAATGATTTTAACCATTAAAGGCTTACGATTAAACGTGAAATTGGTGTACTTCGACATTCTCAAATTTTATATAACAAATTTAAGTTTTATCATAATTATATTTAATATTTGAACACTGCAGGTACAAATGCATTCATTTAAAAGGTATTTAAATAATTTTACTCAAATACTTAACAAGATGTTATAATATAAAAAAATGTTATTGTACCCTTGATACATATAGATTTACACTCAGTATATATTATAAAAGACAAAAATAATTTTTAAAAATTTTGATAAATACCTATATACAATAAAATAAATAATTTAAAAAGTAGACAAACAATGAAACAACACTTGATATATTTAAATAAGATGTTAAGCCCCTAACACCTATTTCTAACTATGGACAAATACATTAATAAATTTAAAATAAAAGTATGATCTATAAAATATAACTAATTATTTCTTATAGTAATGAAAAGTTTGTCTGGTATCGGTGATAATAAGTAATAATTAATAATCTACTACAGTAACATACGAATTTACCGTGAATCTATAATATGATTACTGATTACTGATTAGCAACGTTATTTAGAAGTAAAAATTTAGCTCGCGCAATCATACGCCTATAGTAATACCATCGATGAGGACCGCACGCAATCGTATCGCGCCAAAAAATACGATAAAACAAATATATTCATCCAAAATCGGTAAACGACAAACTCTTATTTTCTACGTATGCATTATCCATCATAGTGCTTTACAGACATTTTCAATTTGGTGTTATACGGTTGGGTCATTCCTATAATAATACTAAAAAATACAATATTATGTCGTTATATAGTGTACCTACTCAGAAATTGATAATTTTTTATTATTTTCTAGATGGTCTTACTTTTGAACGTATCGACCAAATTAACGATTAGGGTTTCTTTATATTAATTCGATTTCATTGTTAGACTTCTGACCTCGTTTTAGTTACTATGCTAGTAAAGCTCTAAGTGTTCTTGATTTATTAGACGATACTCGTCAAATTTCAATTCTTTCAAATGTCCTTCTACGTTTTATTGCGCCTTAGTACGTGCAATATTACAGTATGACACTTTATTGCTACGGGGGACATGAGACAAATTTATAAAGTACAAAACCGGTATTTGAGTTATTCAAGTTACTATTTAAATATGGTTCATCTTATTCGCAATTAAAGACACATAAACGAGCAACTTAGTCTTAAAACATAAGCTATCAGACGCAATGTCTTCAATAATTGTTTCATTTCCGGATTTTTAGATGATCGCATTAATCGATAGATTGATCATATATTAGAACTGCCCAGCTTTCGTATATTATTAGCGATATGATATTTAAAAGCTTTTTTTACCTACTGGTTAGTCGCTCTAATTTTACCATAAATGCACCTTTAATAAGCATGATGTGTGGATCCATTAAACACTTTGTTGTAGGTACTTAGGACTATAATATTTTGTTATTTCTTTAGTGTTTAAAATATAACAATAATACATATTAACATAATATTATTCTGGTATATTGAGATTTATTATTGTTAAAAGCTTCACGGAATTTATATTTTATAAATATATGATGAAATATCATAAAAAGTATGAACCTATATTTAAACGTTATTAATATAACCTATTATATATATATATAGGTAACATTTTAAAATGTACACTAAGTATTATTACCAACCTAATAAATTTTCAAATACAAGTTTAATAGGGTTAAATTCATCTCATAAAATAATAAATATCATAACATTAAATAAATCATTAATACTCTTAATACATATTTAAAATAATCATGAATCTTTTGATTAACATACAATTTTTTTATTATAAATATAAAATATAATCATATCATTTAAACGACAATAAACATGCATAATAAATATATTTTTAATATCTCATAACGTCTAGAATTTTAAAAATTTAAAAATTTAATTTTAATTATATCTATAAGAAACCTATCGATATTTGTCAAGATTTCGAGTTTATAATGAAGTTTTTAAAATATATTACATCTAAGAGAATATAAAGAAATCTGCCAGCCATTGGTCAGAGGTTCTTACTTTTACTTCTTCAATAGAGTTTTTAGACATTAACAGATGAAGGACCATTAAACGAAAGCAAAATAATATATCCCTCTACTCTCCGTTACTCTATAACGCGTACCATACGAGTAGGTACACAACCAAGATAAATACCATATCATTATATAAGCGTTACAAACGTTAAATAGAATTCTGATAATTCATTAACGTTTATAGAAAAATCAATTTTTTTTTGCTAAAAAGTCAAATTATATACGGTCTGATAGTAAAAATCGTCTTTTGTTAACTAATACTGTAGAGTGTAGGTTATTAAACTTCATAAGAAATTAATTTTTATGTTTCATTATTTTTAATATACCTAATAATTGAAACATATTTCTCTAATTTTTGTTTTACCAGTTATTTTAAAAAATTACCTTTCGAATTAATATCAAATCTAACATTCCAAACGGTTTCATTGATTTTGTTCATCTACTGCTCTGTTGCTGATTAAAATATTCTTCAAATTGAATGTAGTGAATTATATTAAATTGATCAATCTCAAAAAAATAAATTATTTATAACTACCTACCTATAAAATAGTAAGAAAAGAGTTTAGTTAGTCAATATTTGTCAATTACTATAATATATTTCACATGCACCAATGTCACGATTTAAGATAGTTATTAAGTAATAACTATATTAATAATATGTTAGTAATATTATTTACTAGTTATTAGTTTTAGTATCTATTAAACCGTGATCAATGAACATACTTGTAGTCGAGTTGTAATATAATATGATAATAATTATTATTAAATATAATAATAAAAATAATTATAATAATATAATATAATATAAAAAGAGTTTTAATCATAGAAAGTTATTACAATTATCTATTTTTTATTGAGCTTCTATGTAGACTATAATAATTGTATTAAGTTGTTTCCATAGGCAGCATAGAGTCTGAAGTTGTTTCATATAATATCACAATGTAAATTAAATCGTTATTGCCACGATAATATGCTATTTCAGATTAGTTGCTTGGAAAAAAGTCCATATTTGTTAAAAGATCTGTAAATAAGGATTCACTAAAATCATAATATATCAGTACAAACGAATTATAAAATGTCACAAATATACTATCAAAAATGCAAAAACTATTTATTTGCCTATTCATTTTTAATATAAAATTTTACAGCTGATATAATATTATTAAATTATAATTGATATTGCTCCTTTACTTATAAAGATATTTTAATAATATAATAACAATGTAATTAGAAAAATCTCATAACCATAATACCCTGTAATAACAATAATATCAAATTGTTATGTGTAAAGAAGTGATATGATTATACGGCCCTCTAGAATTTGATGTAGAATAATTAAAAATTACACACTATGTGATCTCTATATGAAGTTAGTTTCACAAATTCTCAAAAGTTTTTATTAAAGTTTTCTGAATATTATTATTTATCATTTACAAACATTTTTAAGACTAAATTAGTTATTTATAAGTTCATATTTTTTTTTATCCATAGAAGCTTATACTGTAGCTAGTATAATCTTCGAATCTGGCTGTTAATGAAGCTAAGTAAGCGTGTTTTATAAAGCTTCTCGAGCTATATCCGTATTAAACAGTGTACCATTTTTAAGTATTATCGGTCGAAAAATTAAAAATTCAATACACACATCTTATCTAATTACTCTTAAAAATGAAATTAACTTTGCTTTTTTTGAGCTTACAGTGCATAAAATAGCAATTCACTAGCAATAAAAACCAAAAATACAACCTATAAAACACATTTATTTCCACTTAAAATACAACAGGTCACAGTAATCATGGAAATGATGGAAATTGACCTAGTAAGATGACCAAATAAGTACATGGATTTGGCCATCCGGGAGGCTTGCAAAAAAACTACAACTTTAATAATATTAATTTTAACTTTGTCATTAAATTATTTATCTTGTTCTCAATTTGTATATACCTATAGGTACTCGTAATAACAAATTATGTATTTTAATTGTATATGCGTTTCGATAATATATAACTTAAAATTGTTTAATAAATTAGTAATGTTAAAATGCCAATGAATAATATTAAACAATTAAGTTATACCATAGTGTTTATCATTCATCGGTGTAATATAATTGATTATATACGTGTAATCATTTAAAGTTAAGTGGTCAATCACAAAATTTACCTATTACAAAAACAATATCTATTTATTATACTTATGTTAACGTTTGCTTTTAAGTGTTTATGATAACACTGATAGTTTATTTTTATATCATATTATGCAATATGTATAATAAAACATATAATATTTTTATTAATAAATTACTCTGGGAAAAGAAACAACAATTGACCAAATAATGAATACCACCTATATTAATTAGGTAATAATCGTCATTTTAAAATTTAAAATACGTAACCTTAAGTCCTAACACTGGTTGATTCCTTCACATCATAGCGTACTATCCTGATATATATATATATTATGTACTTATGTACATATGTACATTTGTTTTCTCGTTTGTCTATCTTTAAGTACATAAATATTGTTAAATATCTTTACTATAACACATACTTACATAGATTGTATAATTCAGAAATAAAAACAAACGAAAAAAGTAAGTACATATAGAAATAAAAGATTTAAAATTAGTTGTAAACAGGCTTCTATTAAATATATAATTATTAACTATTATATTATTATAAATTATAATAAATTACTTATAGTTTATACAGTGAAACTTCCATATCGAAGTCTTGTGGGGAACAAAGAAAATTCGTATTATAGATGAATTATTCGTTAAATAGAATTAACGCATGATTAACTACGAAGGTCGTAGTTTTCAAAAATAATTTGTTAAATGGAAGTTTGTTTTATAAAAGTATTGAAAGTTTTACTGTATAGTATGACGTAAGTATAACTAACAAATTATATGAAAATAAGATATTTTAATAATTTTATTGATAAAATATGTGAAAACATAAACATATATAATATTATAAAAGGTTATACAATAATATTTGTTTTAATATTAAAAACTGTATACTTTTACAAAAGCAGAGTAAGATTAATTAGGTTATTAATAATTATCTAGAACACAATTTTATTTAAGTACATTCTAATTACTTGTTAAATGTTATAGGTAATACAGGTAATTATACTTAAACCGAACAAAAATATTTGTACACTGATATTAAAAATAATACATTATTTTAATATTTTAAAACTTATAGAAGAGAGTATATTAAAAATATACCTAACAATTAATAAAATAAATTTATATTTCAAAAATATGTAATAATAAACGAAAATCCAAACTATTGTGCTAGTAATAAGAATAACATAATACATTTTACAGTGTTTTTTATTTTTTACGTCACGTAATACAGGTATAAAGAATTGTCATAGATTTACAGTGTTTATAGCCTATAGGTACTGCATAGTGAAAATTTGAAGAATTTCAATAGGTATACTTAAAAAATTATAAAGTAAAACCAATAGCTTCATCGTTAGTTATTATATTCAATAAATAAAAATTAATTTAAAATATATTCAAAGTATATAAGTTTAATGTCTTATACGAACATATTATGATATACTTTTTTGATATCGTAACTACCTTAATATTGGATGGTACATACAAATCACAATTTACTATCTACAATTTTTTAATAATAAAAATTCATTGTTAGAGACAAAATAATTAATACTTCCAATCATTACTTTTACGCTTTTGTAATGTTTTTTAAGAATTATATTTTTTCATTTACGATTTTTCGTTTTTTTTTTTTTAGTCATTTCCAGTCAATGATGGTGGAACTCTACACATGTTTTTATAATTTACTCTTGACATTTTCATATGCTACCCAATTCCGCCTGTCTATAACAATACATAAAATTCAAAGCACATAAAAATACATTCAAGACATACTGTTACTAAGAGAAATAAAAATAATAATGACTAAAAAGTAAAAACTTAAAATAAAATTATCTACAGAAAAACATACATTTTTATTAATTTTTTTTATTTTTTTTTACAGCTGTTAGTGGTGTAGGTACCGTCAAAATAGGTAAGAAAATACAATATTTAATTTTAAAACGATTTTCATACACGAATTCTAATAATATTTTTATATTTGTTAAAATACTGAACTCTATATAGAATGATAACATTCAATTTTATACGAAAAAAATAAATATTATCATAACCGTAAGATATTGTTTTAAAACTTATAATATTATACAACATACATTTATTTTAAATAAGAAATACTTCTGTCTGGTGACCTCGAATTGAAATTAAGGTTCCCGGGAAATATAAAGGAAATATGGAATACTTAAATAATAATTGTTGTCAATTCTACATTATTAGTCCTTTCATTGTGCATTCACAATACAACGAGCGGTTTTTTAAACGACAAACACTTTTTTTTTTAAACAGATTTCTATAAAATTTAAAACTTATTCACACAAAAGTAAATTTAAATTACTAACTAGGTAGTATTTTAATCTATATTCTGGTTATCTATATAGGCTTGAGAAAAATGTTGGATGTTTTGAATCGCTGTATAAGAATCTGAAAATTAATTGAAGAAGACTCTAAAATGTAGGTATGCTAAGATCGAATAATTAGTTTTAATTAATATCAACATTATAACTAACTTGACATATTTACCTTTTATAGGAATAAAAGATGTAAAAAAAAACTCATTAAATAAATTAATATGAATGATTTGTTGTAAACACCAAATATGTACCATGTTATATTATTATATTAGATAAATGAACAATTTTCAGACAATGGCCAAATCTGTAAAATATATAGATTTTTAATAAATTATTGTAAGCCAAACTTTTGGTAAACTTGTAATAGATTATCGATTATTAGCTACTTATACAAATTGTTTTATAAATTTTTATTACAAAATAATTTGTAAATATATTATATTATATATAATATATTGTATGTTTTAATTTATTCAACAATATTAATCTAATAATATATATTGTAGGATGAGTCTCTATAATAACTTAACCTATGAACCACGTAATGTGGTGATTATTAAATTAAAAAATTTTTATTTTCATATTTAACAGGAGAAAAAATGCTGTTAACATAACGACCGAACCATAATAATTTATTCTAAGTATGTTTTTTATTTTGTTCACTGTACGAATATAATTCATTGATAACAATTGATTTCGTGACACGGGTCCCGGAAGAAGCGAAAACAATATTCAAAACGTCCGGGGCGTCTATGCAACTACAACATCATATTATAGTCGCACATAAAGGCGTGTTTGAGGTAGGGATAACACCAATTAATTTAAGGCGTCCTATCAGATGGACTCACGCAATCATCATAAATCGCGGCAGTAATGCTGCCATCTTCCTGGTGAAATTGTTCCGGCCCAGTGATATAATTACGGACGAAGGACCTGGCCGTTTCCTGAGGAAAAGATATCCCCTAGTGCCGCAAACTCGCATTTTGCTTTGTGTGACGGGAATTAATTTTTGTAACCTACATTTAAAACGCTAAAACGGTATACTATACCGTTGTACCAGACAAAAAAAACAATTAATGATAGTGGCGGTACTAATTATTAGAATTTTATGTTAAGTATCAAGATTTTATTTAATAACGCATATTAAACAATATTAATTTTTTCAAAACATGAAAAATTAGTAGGTACCTATATCTCCATTGACGAATAATTTGAGAGCGGTGGAATACGATTCAGAAAATTGCATACATCACACGTGCAAGTTTCAGCATAATTTTAAACGCAATGTTGCCATTTCAAAAATGTGTATATACAAAATAATATAATACATATTATTATAATAACATATATATATATAGTATATTACAAATCATATTGTGTTTGAAATGATTCTACGCTTTTGAAAACAAAATTTTTGGAAAACATGTTTACAGTTTTCATTTTATACATTGATGGATTCCTTAGATTATCGCATTTCATATTGTAACTTTGATACATATAGTTCATTATTTGCTAATGATAAAATATATTTGAAATTATTATAACAACTTGTTATTTTCATGTGACATCAACATTATCAAAATATAAATTGTCAAAGTCCATCAATTCAATTTTTCACATAAAGTATAAGGTGATTATCAATTACGTTATGGAATACATACCTACCTATTTAGCATATAAATATTATGTATATAATATATTCTACTACTACACCGAGATAAAATTCTTTTGATCCCAATATTTTTCTAAATCATATCATTTACAAATGAAATGAACTTTGTCATTTTAAACATACTTCCATATTGACACTGATGAATATTTTAAAAAAAATTATGGTTTACATAATATAATAGTAATCATTAATTATTATACATAGCAATTTTGCGCTTAAAATTATGTGGAACTGTATATATATAATATGTATATGTATATGAAATTTGCAGAGTCGTGTATTTACATCATTGGCTATTAATATCTACACACAATTCAGTAAATTTTGAGAATCGTTTTGCAACCTTTCAGAGAAATAACAGAACGATTTGGATACTAACTATATCAATATGGTAAATATCGTCCAGTTCAGAATTATATAAACACATAGGTACGTACATTTTGATTGAATATTTTTACTTTATTAATGTTGAA
This sequence comes from Aphis craccivora, assembly GCA_009835225.1. Taxonomy (NCBI): domain Eukaryota; kingdom Metazoa; phylum Arthropoda; class Insecta; order Hemiptera; family Aphididae; genus Aphis; species Aphis craccivora. The sequence continues at coordinate 1,431 of VUJU01000126.1, read as the reverse complement.
ACTTTCATATTTAGTAGGTATAATAATTTTATTATAGTATACACTTAATTTATTTTCTTAAAGCTATCATATTTTAAGTAATTTATTTATAATAATATTATTACATAAAAAAATGTAAAATCCTTAGATACTTAAAACTTTGCTTATAACTATTTATGAATTATGATCCCACTAAAATGTTATATTTAAAACTAAAATCCACATCCTATACGTGAAATTCTCTATGGCCGCTACATTTTTTTTATACCGTAGATTTTTTTTCAACGTTATATTTTAACCTATCTGTTAGAAAATGAAAAAATATATTCATTATTCATATACATTTAATAAATATATATTGAACAAAATAATTGGCTACTACATGTCTATGTGACTATGTGTAATGATACAGGTATCTTTGATGCTATTTAATAAAATAATGAAGTATAATAGTTGTCTTGTTATTTGTAATACTATTATCTACCATAATAATTATCTTATATTCATACTATTTCTGTTATTCCATTCTAAAGTATTGAAATCAAACAAGGAATAACATTAGTGTAACTAAGAGGGTATTTGGAAGGAGCCACGAAACTATAGTACAAGGCCTTAGCTGATTCAAAATGTTAAGTATATTAAATAATATATATAATCACTGGCTATATTTATTACATTTTTATATCGATCGTTATTAAAGTAGTGACTATACTAAAAGCAAATGCACCTATAATATAGGTAATACTTAATAAAATTTATGATCATATTACTAAAATACAAAGTATTATAAAGACTTGTATAATAGGTATACACATAGTGACATATTATATAAGTAATTAAAGCGAAATATAGTAAATTATGTGTGGAAATAATATTATGTTTTAAATTATTTTATTTTGAAATACTTTTATTGTCTTTAATTTTTATTCCCACCGTCTCGTATAATACCTATATTGAATAATATAGATGCGGATTTTACGTTATGTCGCTGTAAATTGACTGATTAAATATAATCATTTCTTTGGTTGAACTTAGCATTAATTTTGCAGTGTATAATTATTTATATTTTAGATTCTTAGTGGAATGATGTGCGTATTGTCTTTATAATAACAATTTTTCTTCTAACGCTTTTAGTTATTAATTATTATGTTATAATTCAAAAAATTAAGATTAGAGAGTTAAAACGTTTTACCATTATAGATACAATAATCATTATTTTCCATGCATAATTAAATATAAGAATACAGTAGCACTCACTTAAAATGCTCTTTTAGGGATCAACTTTCTAGAGCTTTTTAACCAAAACAGCTTCGTTATGCGGAAATTGAAAAAAAAAGTAAGTAGATAAAATATTGAGTTTATTTACATACATATTTTTTTATAATTATTTTATTATTAAATATAATTTAACAAGTGATATATTAATTATTTTTTCTACAGAATTTAACTTAA
>VUJU01000125.1:159619-171024 GCA_009835225.1 Aphis craccivora | reverse complement strand
GACACGACAATATAACATTACACTCAATCGACATTAAATAATTTTCACACACACACACGATACAGGTATGTACAGTATAGTTTTGTGGCGTATAGTAAGACGCGTATCCATACAATCATATAGGATCCATTTCGCTCATGACCCCTTTGCGATCGGGCGATGTCGTGTATTATGTGTACAATATATTATTTAAATTGCATCGAGACGACAATGACCATACGTATTGTTATTATTATAACGCGAAGTGACCACGATTATACCGGCGGAAGCGAATATTATAATAATATGATACATAATAATCTAATGCACAATCAAGCCCAGTGACTTTCGCATTCATATTCTATTCCTTGTTATAATCTTGCAACGATGCCGCCAAATTATTATACGGATATTGTACGCGCATAAAATAGGTGTAATATAATAATGGTACCACGAACCATAGGTGTAATGAGCATCATATGCGTATAGCGTATTATATTCATACATCAGTAGTGGGCGGTATGGCGTCGTGAAAATAGTAAATACCATATATACAAGTATAGGTACCTAATATAAAAATATATACATGTGTTCACAAATATGTAGGTATCCTATATCATATGATTCACGTTACATAGTAAGATGCTCATTTTTTAAAACTATTAACATTTAAAAAATATATTTTTCCATAATTTCCAGTACTTAGTTAAAAACCAAATTGTTTTATTATTTTTTTCGTTAAAACTTTTAGTGCAAATATTCACCATCATCCTGTGGTAATACATAAGCTTCTGATTTTCAAATAAAAACCAGCTAATATTTTACTGAAAATTATTTAGTGAATATTTTTTTTTTTTGAAAATTTTAAAAATACGTAATTAAAAATTTGAACGAATTAAGTTTTACAATTATCAAAGTAGTCCTTAAGTTAGGTTAGATAGTTTTATAAAAATATAAAATAGAAATAGTATTAAATCTATTATTTATTATACTTGGACCTTTTTTTACAAATTATAAATATTTATAAATTAATATAAATCATCATTCGAATTTTTAAATCACCATAGCCCCCATTCTAAATTTATAACCACGAGTCTATGTCTATTATTCTTAATACACAAAGTAAAATAACTTGAAAACTACTTGTTCGAATTTGATGAAATTTTCAGAAAAGTGATTTTCTAAATAATTTACAATAAAAAAGGGGGTTTTTATAGAAGTTTATATCGCTACATATTATAATCGTTTTTTAAACAGTATAGAAAAAAAATCCAAATATCAGATTTTGAATAACTGGAATATTGAAAAGGGGGTAACCAATAACCATACTTGGTGGAAATATATATGTAGTATTTTTTTAAACTTATGTCCTATACTATACATACAAGAGCAACTATCATATAATAGATATATATACTTTATACGCATATCTATGAGACCCACGGAGAAAGCGGGTCTGTGCGTATTTGAATCGCCATTAAATGCATTATTCGGTTCGTCTTGTGAGAATCGCTCATGTATTATTATAATACATTCGGAGATTATAATAAAATATAATGCTGTATACATATATATAATGTAATTTCGCATTATAGGTGTACGTATATGGCACGTATATAATCACGTGCCTAGGTATATAATAGGTATGTAATACGTATATTGTATTATGAGAAAATAATAAACACGGAACGTGTGTTATTCTGTCCGTACGTGTATGTGCGAATTGCACTGCACCTTGGGTGTGTGTGTGTGTGTGTGTATGTCTATTTGATAAGTAATAGCAATAATAATATTATATATATACGTGCATGTATAATATATAGGTCTATAGGTATGTCGATAAAGTTTGAATGCTCAATCTTAATAATACATTTATCTTCCGACGTTATTAAGGTGAAACGATGCTGATGATACCTGGTTGATTTAGTCCGTGGTGACAGTGGCGTGATCAGACTTTTGCAGGTTTGAATGAGGCTATCAGCTATGCGATTTTGACTAATTCTGATCACATAATATAAAAAAAAATTAACATTTGTCAGCTTCAGTTGTTTTAAAATGGATGTAATATTCAATCTTTATAAATATTATATAAATATTTCAATCAAATGCTAATATATATTATTTTTTATTGATTTGTGATTAATATAATTTTCAAATCACCATTGACCTCATATCTTTAAGAGGATGTCAGCGCACTATTTGTTTTCTTTCTCTGGCCCACGCGCAACATAGACAAAATGCATTTTTCGCAAAATCATTTTTTCTATGATTTTAAGTAATCTTAGAGCAAAAACACCCATTACAAAAAAGTTAAAAAATAATATTTTTGAGGGAATGACATATCGATTTATCAAAATATGGACTCAAAACAATTTACACATCGTTTAAATTTACAACATTATTTTGTTTATTTTGAAAGTCAAATGTAAAGTCAAATAACAATAAAATATAAAATAGATATTTCATTCCCTCAAAAATATTATTATCTATCTTTTTTGTAATGGGTGATTTTACTCTAGGATTACTTAAAAACATAGAAAAAATGATTTTGCGTAAATGCGTTTTGTCTATACTGCGCGTGAGCCAGAGAGAAAAAACAAATAGTGCGCTAACATCCTCTTAATAACTTACTATAGGTAATAATATAATAAATAGATTAGGTATATTATAACTACTCTTTAGAACATTAAGTTAAATAACTCATAAATTGTCTATGCCATCAGTTCATTTTTCGAATTTTATACATAAAAAAATAATCACGACGAAAAAGGATTTTATTAGAAAGAAAAATTTGAATTGAATCAACACAAAACAATCTTTAAACGTTATGAAAAATCTTAAATATTTGAATATATGTTATTTCGATATAGGTGCTTTAGTGCTTACTTAAAAATGTGGGTGACTATGTGTGGTGAATCACCCTATTTATGAATAATGAATATGCACTTAATAATTGTATATATTATATGCGTCTAGGTACATATAAAATATGTCATGCATATAAGATTGATATCTCGATTATTTTCATTATAAAAGGTAGGTACTGAGTAATTTTTCTTTCCGAAACTCGCTTTATTATTTATTGATTTTTAAAATTTACCAATTACCGGGACTATATAGTATATACGCGAGTATGCGTAAAAAACTGCTGGTGTAGTGCAATTTCCGACGACGGAAGTCACTCCCTTGACGACGATTTTAAATTCAGATTTTCTACGTTTTGTCGTTTCCTATGAAATTCAAAGTAAACATTTTATAATTTATTTTTTCTGACTGAAGGCACATCTGTATGTATTGAAGAATGACCGTCATTACTATGGTTGACAAAGTAATAAACTTTTATTAAATTGTGTAATAAGTGCCAATAAGAAAATCGTCAGAGTCGCTAATTTTATCATGCAACTTATAATCGGTAACAATAGAATATAGATAAAGGAAGTAAAAAAATAACGATGTTTTTTTATTTGAAGAATACGAAACTAATAGGTAATTGCATTCTACCCCATTTTTTTCAAATTACACGCATCTATGGTTACATTATTTTATTTATCTAAGAAAAAATATGTCATAATTGACGTTCCCTTCCGAAAACTTTAACTTCATCTAAGGTAAATAATTCTTCCATAGTGTCAAATCTACTGCAGAAACTCGCACAACACCGAAATATGCAATTTATTATTGAACATTAAATATTTAAATTGATTTGAGGAAACAAAAAATAAATTTATATTGTACCTATATGTTCCACACGAACGTGTCTCATTGTATTAAAAATTTACTCATGGGATTTGATTTCAATCCAAAATGTTTATTTATAGGAAAGAAATAATTTTGAAAAAATCGTCTAAAAAATTAACAGTGATGTATTGTATACTTGCATATGAGTATTTTCGATTGTGATGTACAAAGTATAGTTATAAAATGTAATACGTGCTTGTATGCATGCATAGTTTATAATAATTTGTATAGGCTACACGTTGGACGTGTAAATAATATGCATAATTATTTTGTATCTATTTTTCTGTTCTAATTTTCTATTTTCTATTTATAGTGCGGTCAAGCAGCAATCACAGCACTCGCACTAGATTAGTAATGAGTACTGGATCGAGTTCGGCAAGTCCCCCTGATGGCGGAGAATCGTCTACGACAGGTAACAATAATATATCATTATTATCATCATTATTATTACCATTGGTCATGTAGGTACGTCTTTCATGTAAAACGCGTAGTATCATTACTCTTTTGCGTATTAATTACAAATGTGTGGGGGCAGTATCATTAACGTGTACTATTATTACTCGCTAAAATAAAACATTCAATATTCGTGTATGGAGTTATAAACTTGGGAAATAATCACTGCTGTAGGTTTATTTAAACGACTGTAAAACCGACGCTGTAGATGAAAATCGATATTTTAATCATACTCAATTTCTGTATACATAGTCCATTTAATTTGACCGGATCGATTTTAGGTTTCACGGACGTTAGTAACAATAATTTTCTGTTAGTTTATAGACAGTATATTGTATTGTATAGTCCAATGCGAATTAAATAAAATTGGGACGCGGGAAATAACTTGGATGAGCAATTTAGTTTTGTTTTTATACTGGCACAATCGACCTAAACTAGCTCATATTTATTTATTATTACTTTTATTTTTATATTATAATAATATATAAATACATATTATATGCATATATATTTGGTTTTTTGGTTCAGCGACACCAAATTGGGAATGGTCAACCGAGAAATCGATGAATACGTTGACCTGTTGTCGTAAGTGTGGACCACAGACAGCACTGCAATTGCAAACCGTTAATGATGATCGAGAGAAGTTGGCCTTGCAGACAGAGCTGGAAGCTACAAAAGCCGAACTAGAAAGAACTAAAGCTAAACTCGAGTCTTTAAACAAAGCTGCCAAACAGGCACAATCTTCTAAGTGAGTTTTAAAATAAATGTATTTGATATAAAAGCTATTTGCACATATTTTTTTACATATTTTAATTTATATTGCCTTAAGGCCGCCCATTTCACATGGACTCGTATCTTACGCGCGCGTTTTTAGTTTACACTGATCAAGTTCATACGCGCCACTCCGTGGGTGGCGCGTTTTGCTCGCCAGTCGCCGATATGGCGCGTATGAATTTAACCAATGTAAACTAAAAACGCGCGCGTATGATAGGTACGTCGCGTACGATACGCGTCCATGTAAAAACGGGCCTGAGGGTTACACGTTACTTACCTTCAATATTAAGGGGATTTTATTTGGGCAATGTTAAAGTTTAAGCGTACAACCTTTAAATTACACACCATATAAGATTGCGTGTAGATATTACAGAATATATAATAGTATTCAAATGAATTATACAGTAGAATATCTGCTTACAACATCTGACAAAGTTTCACCAAAACTAGACAACACGCAAATACTATATCAAAGTTATTTACTGTAACTACGTAAAGTTAAAAAAAAAAAAAAAAAAACATAACATTATAAAACCATTACATTGTCATCATTGATAATAATCTTAAAATAGAAGTAAATTAATAGTTAACTAGGTAATAATAATAATAATAATGAGCTTTTCTAGTTGATCTTTTTTTTAATTTACTAATATCTATATATGTATGTATGTATTTATGTATGTATATATGTATGTATGTATGTATGTATAAATATAAATAATATATTAAGTATCTAATAGTATTTTTATATTGAACGATAGTGTATTTTAGCCATCGAAATAGATTTAAAACTTAAATGATATTTAACAACATAAAAACTAATGTATGAAATGTTTTCAACTAAATGGAATAATATAATATTAGTTGTATTGCTTAAACCGTGAGCTTAGTTGGATATGTATAGGCTTATTACTTTCAAAATATTTAAATTATATAAGAAGTCAGATATTTATAGCTATCATAAATTATATTGTTACCTACCAGTCAAATAGAAAAAAAAATACTTATATATAACTATTTTAACAATCATTTTTTTCAATCAATATAAGAAACACATTATACATTTTTTTAATACCTAATAGATGGTATCTATAGATTTTACATAATTAAAATAATAATAGACATACAAATCCAACAAAACACATTCAACACAATATTTGACGATTATATAATATTCATAACAATATGTACAAATATTCCATAACGTACAAGATACTTATCATTATTTTAACTATTGGTTCTAAAATTATTTTTGAATAATAAATTTCACCAAAACTGTTTGCACAGGGTTTTTGTTATATAAAAAAAAAAAAAAGAAAAACTTATTTTATAATAACGACCACAAAAATACTAATTTGTTATTCGTTATTTGTGTTTACTCTTAACTATGGTTTCATTGTGTATAGGAAAGTAAATAAAAGTCGTAGATAAAATTTCTAAAATTATTTATTTACTAAATATTGAAAAATGAAAATTGTTTTCATTATTAGATTCAACCTCATGATGTAAGACGGATATATAGTAATAATAATAATAATGTAACGAATAATTAGTAAATGGCATACGAGCGATAAGACAAGAAAAATATTCATTGTTTTATTTTTTTTTTAGATAACAGGATTTAAGAATTTCGAGTATGCACGAGATCACGACATTTTCTGTTTTAATGTTGAAAGCATAATATATTGTAGTGAACTGTACACAAATAGTTTCTCGGTTGCCATTCCATTTATTTTATACATTATTTTATGCAGGCTAATTTAGCTGCTTCATTACGTACCTACGGCTTTTGAGAGAATTATATATTACACTCAGTTTATGCTTTTTCATTAGAGATGACACTCGTACAGATCGTAGGATCAAACCGACTCTGCTAGGAGTTTTAATTTATTATTTTTTTCACTAATCTTTTACATCGGATAGACTAAGGAAATTCTAATGTAAACGCGTATTTTCAATTATTTCTAGACTTTCTGTATAGTTTTTTTTTCTGAAATTCGCTAAATGTATGTATGTAATCTTCCGACTTCATACTGTACCTATGTAGCGATTGGCAAATTAATGGGTAGTATGTAAGTACATTCAGCTATAGCTATATATATATATATATAATATATATTACGTGGTTATACAAAATTATTTATTCGATTTCAAATACTTGTATGTTTTTAGTGTTTAAAATGTAGAGTTAATAATTTAATACATCATAGATTAAATAAAATCATAATATTTTAAGTATAAAAGTATTTATAAAATGTTCTACAAGTATTTGGCTTTTCTTAGTTATGCGAACAACGTTTGTCCGGAACTTAAATTCATTACACGACTCATATCCGTTGTAAGTGACTCCGCTATAATTATTTAAAGTGTATCAGTTTTTTATGACAACGATGTTACATAGTATCCTTAATATACCCTCAAAATAAGTAGCCATATGAAGTAAGACCAGATGACCTAAAATACCATGTTCAAAGCATTAGATTATTCATTTAGAGTAACTCTGTATACTTATAAATATATTCATTTGGCTATAATTTATTTTTAATAACAATATAAATATTGATAAATAATATATTAAAATAAACATTTATTCTAATCAAATTATTATTAGGTGTAGCCGTATAGGGAAGCCTATATGAAAAAAATATGCTTATCATATAGAATCTTTTTTTAAGACAATATTCATGTAGAATTATCCGATATGGTGGGTAAGGGAAGGTGAGGGCAATAATTTTCTAGTCTTTTTTAGTTTATAAAATTGTTATTGATATAATATATTTATAATTATAAAATTAGTTAGAACTGAAATGTACCAATACGTAGTATGATGACTGAAGTAAATTTTTCTTTAATTTTTATTATTGCTTAATGATTCTAACTAGGTAATAAAATGAACGATTTAAAACACTTATAAGTAAAATCAATTAAACGGATAAACATAGTTGCAATCGGTATAAAGAGATATTAAAATTAAATGTGATGATGTTAATTATGATTTATTCAAAAAGTCTAGGAAATTGAATTTGTTTTTATAATTGCTATCACAACCCCCTACTACGACCTATAATTTGTTACAAATTAAAACTTAATTTATATAATATTGATAAATACATTTTTTCTGAAAATTATGTATTACCCCCCATCCATCCTCCCCGAGAAAATTTCTAATTACACCACTGGTAGATACAACGATTATCATTGTTTATAATTATAAAATAGTGATAATATACAGAACAATCTTGTAAATTATTTTCGTTGATAAATCTTTGGAATTCAATACTTTTTCAATTTTTCAAAGTAGATTAGGTATACAATATTATCATAATTTAGATAACTTGGTAAAAATTTGTAAGTCTGTATATTTTCTACAGAATCGTATATATATTATTATATTATACTAAACGCGCGGCGTATACCTACTGATTAATAAAACAATACCTTAACGAATGTCAAAACCCTCTATAAATAAGACAACTTAATATTTATTATGTTTATTTTTATTGACTTTTAATTAAAATATAACGAAATGGGGTGTAGTATTAAATATTAATTGATTTAAATACTTGGAATAAAACAAATTTTTTCGTTTATATGATATTTAATGAATTAAAATACTTTTTAACCGTATACGTATATGGAATTTAATTAATTACAGTTTACACTTTATAGTTGGGACGCGCAAACTATTATCGCAGAATATCGGCGTATAGCTATATGCAATACCTATTTCGGTATGAGATGAATATGTTTAACTTATAATTATATACAGAAGAACTAACTGTAACGTGACTCAAGTAGTTGTTTTAAAGATTAGTGATAAGGGTGAGCCATATTTAAATTTTACATAATAAAATTACATTATACACTCGTCAAGAAAGGATTTCAAAGAAAGATATACAGTAGGTGTACGTATAGTGAAGAAATGTTTTGAAGTAACATATTTTACAGATGTTTGCCGCAATGTTAAACTTAAGATGCTAATTGATCATCCAGATAGGACGTAATTATTGTACCATAGTTTACTTGAATGAACGAGAATAATTGTAGAAAGTTTCACCATATAACGGACAAATATGCGAATATGAGAATAGAGTTTTCAACAGTTTAATTTTTTTTTTTTTTTGTCGAGAAGTTCGCACAACAACTTTCGTTGTATATAATGAAACGATGGCTGGAAGCTTTTCGCATCGGAGTTTAGTTAATATACATGTGATTTCCTTTTCATTATATACCGGAAAGGATTCGGTAGTCTACGTTATTATGAGTATGCATGAATATATAATACATTTAGTCATTAGAAAGGATTCGTTTTGGACATATTTTGATTTCGTTTAATAAATCCATTATAAATTATAATGTAATAAAGCGTGTGTGAAAATAAGATATTAAATAATACACGGAATGGTCATTACTCACATTAAATATAATATCTGTCGATGTTTTTAATATGGTCGTGTTTTCGTCTTATATAGGTACCATAAAACTTATCGTATAAGTTGCGGATGAGGAGCATATTACAAATTTCAGATGTTTGCTTTCAAACTATAGAGTACTTGTACTTGTTTACAAAATAGAGTTCTGCAAGTTTAAAATTATATTTCTGATTTATATAATGGCTGTAGACAAACTGAAATTTATTTTCCTCACCTCAAGTGTCATAACTGCTGTATACGAAAAATTACAAATCGTACAACTTATTGTGATATACTGTTCAGAAATTTTAATCATATTTTATTCAGATAACAAACGATGAGACTAACAACAACTACGAGACAAGGAGAGAGAGAGAGAGAGAGAGGCGGGAAGATGTATAATATAACTATATAAGTATTGCGCGTATACGTCGTTTAATCTAAGATATATTCTGGAGACCTTTCTCGATATGAAATAATTACAACCCTAAGGAATATTTTTTTTGTAATTAAATGGTTGTTAATGAACGGCAACGATTTACTCTTAAGCCACCAAGGTCGAAATCCGCGTGTATCAGTCGTGTTATATATAGGCTCTACCATGCATATTTTATGTCTTGGTGGAACAGTTTTGTATTTAAACTGTATCTGTTTCGGTGGTCGGTTTATAATCTGTTGTTAAATTTATATGGCGGCAATAGCTTATAAGTACACTGTACAGTTGAATCGAGTATAGTTGGACGATTTAAAAAGATAATAGAGATTTTGCTAACACACCACCACTATAGTTGCGATTTAGACGGTTGTTGTGGTGAATTTATATTTATATATTATTTTATATGGTTTTTATATATATATATATTTATATTAAATGTAAAGTCTTCATCTAACCGCGTATATGTAACACTATTATGTCAGAATATGGGAGTTTTACGTGAAATCGCTGATATATATATTTTCACAATTTTAATAGATAATAGATATTGACTTACGAATAATACAATACGCCACGTCTATCATAAAATACTATACCACAACATCATTCGCTTATTACAACAGTATCGACGTAAAGTATATAATAATAATAATATGTAGGTCACTGCGGCGATCGCATCGACAACATTAAATTATAAATGGCAACTGCAGCTTTGGTACATATAGCTGTTTATTTTATTATTTTTTTTTTTTAAATGTATAAATTGTTGAACTCCATGCGGGTGGAATCCAATTAGCATTTGTAATGCGTTTAAAATCCGTAATTGAGTTTGTGCGAGTAATAGGAAATACAAGGTTCGGGATCGTGAGGGTACGAATACGCGGCTGCTGCAACAATTTTACTTGTGTGGATATTATAAATTATAATATATATATATGCTTAGAACTTTTTACAGTTTACACTGCACTGTCACTGGTTAATTATATTGCAAATAATTAAAATTTGTTTCAATTGACTTCCACTGAAAGAAATACACATGATGATGATAAAATTGAAACAATTTATACACATTTTAAATCGAATTTCTAATTAAGAGTTTCAAATAATATTATTATTTATACTATAAATATGTACTAGTATTATCTGTAGTAATAGAAAATATTTATCTTTATTTGAATGTTTAATAGTTTGATTAATTACGTAATTGAATACATTTTTCTTGACGAATTACAATTATTGTTTAATAATAATCATTTTGGGAATTAAAATATTCAATACACGTCGATATAATGAAACATCTAAAAGTGAATATAAATTTGAAATTCAACAAATATGACATATACCCGGTTGCTTTTGATATAATCCACTTATTGGAACGTTAAATGGTAATCAATATTAATTTAAATTAAAAATACAGAAAGATTTAAAATTAAATCGTCAATTTAATGATCTGAACTTTTATTGTCGTTTTATAATATCGTTATTTTGTATAATACCGTATACGAATCACGATAAATTAATTCGCTTATTTAACAATATGTTTATTGTGAACGAGACCATTAAACCGAATGAGCTCAACGAGATTAACGTGTATTAGATAGATAAAAAAAAAA
>VUJU01000125.1:72998-159530 GCA_009835225.1 Aphis craccivora | reverse complement strand
GTGGACCGAGATTGGTCAGATGCTACGGTAACCTGTATTCACAAGCCCGCGTCGAAGCACTCGAAAAATTAGACGTGTTACCGCAGCTGGCCGACGCCACAGAGCTGAAATCGAAAATCCTCTTCTCCGTTGTCGTCGTGAGTATTATTCAGATAAAATATTATTATATTATACTTACAATTTATACCATCGGTCTTACGAGATAAATTTCGTTACGTTTTTCAGTTGGCGTTCAGGTCCACCCAAGCCATGTTGAACCAAAAAAAAGAACAAGTGAAGAGGCTACTGTTCTATCCTACGCCGTCCGGTTCGGCACACGTCGAATTAGAGGCTTCCATCTGCTCCTATTTGAGGAGGACAGTGGACACTTTTGATTTAACCCAGTGCATCGAGGTAAACGTTTCGTAAAATATTTATATCACGCGCATGCACACATCGCTTAAGATGATAATGCATTGCAGGGTTGCTTTGAATTTAATGAGTAACATTAATTTATGATACATTTTATATCAATGGATTTCATCCCGAATTTTCAAAATAATTGACATAGTTTTTTTTGCATATTTTATGTATGATACCTATAACTTATAATGCATATGAATGCATATCATAATTGACTATAATTTTATTTTTTATTTAATTCTTATTTATTCCACAAAAAAAAAAATGAATCAGCAGTATTATATTAAATTAATCCATAATATGACACTTTTATTATCAGGAAATATTTTATATCATATAAATTTATTATTAACAATAGGAGGACATTTAAATTTTAGTATAAAAATATCACGTTCTTTAGCAATTTTATAATTATATACCTAATACATGATTGAATTTCATCAACAGGAAGTAAGCTCTCAACTATGGGCGACATTGTATGACTACCCGTGTCTAAAAACGTGTGCCGGTCTCCATCAATACATCTGTGACGCAGTACGCTTAGCTTGGGCACTAGTAAATCAGGTGAGAATATTTTATTATATAATATGACACGTGTGTTGTAATTCGCTAAATTTACACGTAACATTGGATAGGAGTTGATCAGTGTAATATTACGAATTCGTCATTTTTATTTTTATTCTATGTGCATTACATGTATTGTTGTTTTTTAAATGTAACTGATATTATTGTATTGGACGTTCATACTTATATTGTGTTACGAAATTTCAATAAAAAAATACTGAAATACTATTTAACTATTAGTATACACTTTAGGGATCAGGAATGTTCTTTGATAATAATTTTAAAAAATTATAATAGGCTATAGACGTTATACAAAAAATCAAATTAAAGTACAATAATTAGTTTTATTCTATCACAAGAAATACTAATCGTTTTGAATTTATGATTTTTAGTTTTTATTTGACATCTGTATGGTAAAATGTTAGCTTGTAAGTTAAAAAACTTGAAAATGTCATGCAAAGTTCCGGGAAAGTTTTTCTTAAAAACTTTCAAAAATAAACCACCATATTTGTGGATTTAGAATTAAAATTTTAACAAAATTCGTAAACATTTTCAAATAAACGTACATGTCAGATTGTATCGTCTCTGTATGGAATTCTTTTTCATCGCATACCTATAAAGATTTATCATTGAATTCAAATTTAATACATCCATTGACCATTACAGTAAACTACTCAATTAAGAAATACATTATAAATTATAATGACATTCATTATTATATGCCTATAATATATACTATATAGCACAGCGAATTCCTTGGTTTTTATGATTTAGACTTTAAAACTTATTGTGTATTATTGAACATATCCTCAACTCTATAGTATGCACATTATACAACAGTTAAAAATAATAATGTACACTAGCCGTATATTATATAATCTAATTTCATATTATATCTTGTAACTAATACCATGTATATTAAATCACTGTTCTATGTATTTTTTGTAATGTAGACACCTAGCTTTGTACTGGAATATGAACAGAGATCGTTTAAACGGGATCTACACGTGAGATATCACTCTTCAGATTTGGAGAGTAATCAAGTTCGAACTTACCTGTGGCCTGCACTGCTCGAAGGACAAGGTGGACCGTGTGTACACAAAGCAGTAGTACTTACTTAGATCATATTTTTATACTTTTTAAGAAAACGTTGTTAGATTATTTATTATAAGTATGGACATATTATTATTGTGTTAATGTATTTAGTTGTTTATACGTCCATTTATAAACCACAATGGAAGTAATTATATATATTTCTTTTTATGTACCTAAGCTAACAATATATATTTTTTTATACGATAGTATTGTATAATTATACGACTGAGTATCTTCTGAACTAGAATATAATATAATATTAAATATTTAAATGTGGCATAGTGTACATCAACATTTTAACATGCGTGTTGTATACCTATTTTTTTATTATCACAACTCGTTTAAGGAATAAATTTAAGCATATAATTTAATTTTTATGTTACATTTAAATTATTCTATTCAACGATTATATACATCGCCAATTTATTGCTCATATTATTTATTTTTATTAATTATAAGTAATATATATTTGTTTATATATGACATATGTATATACTAGTTGCAATTTTTTATTAAAAACAAATAAAAATCCTTTTTTCAAGTGTATGTAAACTTTAAATTAATATATGTATAACACTTGTATGTTAATTAACTGTAAAATTGTTATCATCTTATAAAATATGATCAAACGATAATTTAAATCTATTACGTTTTTATACATCTAAACTTTTTCGTTTAAAATGGAAAATAACAATTTTCTACTTGTGTGTCGTTTAAGAACATTTACGTACAAATTATTTTTCAATTTTCCATTTTATAGTACATAATATATTTCGTACACACGTGGCATGTAAATTATAAATCAAGAGTGTTCAAATAAATTTCAACAACACGCATATACCACTCGTACAATCATAACTAATGAAAATTAAATGCGTTTAGCAGCGATCGTTTAGAGGCAATACCTTTTTTAATGTTCACTTAATCGGTAAATCGATTGTGTTCTCGTGTTATACTACTGCAGCTGTTGTCAATGTGGACTTGAATATGCGCAGAAGTACCTATACTCAGGCTATACACAGTGGTATAGAATTGGGATGACTAAAATAACAAGGGGAGATTAAAAAATCACAGTCGTCAACAATATTTAGATGCTTCAAAAAATGCGATATGTATACGCTTCAATGTTAAGTGCAAAAATAAATTGTATGGTCTCTCGAAGCTTACATCGCTGAAAGTTATCCCTAAATAGTAAATTTTAATATAATACATACTGACATGTATATAACTCTATAATATTGTATCTACGAATTAATCTTATGAATATATTTTTAATACCGTGCACTTTATCGATTTTATTATTTTCAGGTTACACTATCCCAACTAAATACATCTAAATTATTTTGATAATATTTTCTACGAGTTTAATGCAGCATATTTTTGGTACTAACAAAATTTTGAAATTATAGCAACTTATATATTATTTAAAGTATAATCTCTTGTATTATGGTATTATGTAATGAAATTGTGGGACAAAAATAAAAATATAATACAATCATCTGCAACTAAAGTTAAAATATCAAGATACACGTATGTCTATATAAGTTCATAGGTACTTTATAACTGTTCTAATTGTTAAATTGTGTGTGCATTGCGTATAAGTATTTATTTATTTATAATCGTTCGAATGCTTAAAGCATCACAAAAAAATAGTATACATCAATGTAATATATAAAAGCAAAAATAAAATGTACAATAAGTACATCACAAAACATAGCAAAACAAAATATACAATAATAGATTAACAAATTAATAACAATATTGTGTTGAATTTTATTTAACATTTGTATAAAAAAAACTTAAAGATAAGGATGTTTTTCTTTATAGTAGATAAGTTATCCATGAAATTTGTTACTTTTACATGTAAAAAGAGCCTTACTCAAAAGAGTGTGTGCAAAAATCCATTTGATGCTGTTACATTTGACCGATGATAAAATGTAAAAAGCCATAATGTACTATTAGTATAAAATCCGCCATATTACTATTCAGTAGGTTGTAGATAAATGTCATATTGAAAAAATTTCGATATTTTCTTCAATACTTCAAAAGGCAATAGGAAGTTGTATTAACAAGAGCAAGAATCAGGCATACATTTTAATCCCTAATATTCCATATAAGTGAAAACCTAGCATTCATATGCAATAAATTCCTAGAACCTAAACATTCGACATATAATTCAAAAATGTACAAAATGTCAAAACATACAAAACGCTTTATCGATACCAGACAACCTAGAAGAACTCTCAATGAAGACAACAGTACAAAAATTCAAGTTTTTTTTAAACACAATTAATATTAATCTGTAGGTATTTTAATATAAAATTATTTATATTTTAGTTTTTAAGTTGTATGTAATACATATAAGAGTAATAATAAAAAAAGAATTAACGATTCATTATTATGATTTATTGGAAGATCAATCGAAACTTCAGGTATACCCACATTTAATTTAGTGTATTTTGTACTAGCTATAGTATAAGTATTAAGTATATAATATAAGTAACATAATATTTAATGTAATATTTATTTATATGTCAAAGTAGATCAGTAAATATTGATAGTTTACTAATAAATATAATCATTTAATTATTTGTCTCAAAATTTGAGCGAGTCTATTCATATATCATAAAATATAAAATATTTGTATAAGTACCGCCGATTCTAGGTCAAATTATTGTAAATTTGTATTATGTTAAATGTAATTATATTTCAAAATTCTGGTATTAAGTAAAATAAATATTTAACAAACTCCAAATATGAAATATGAATTATATTAACATTAATATTATTTAAAAGACACTATAAGATACGCTAAATAGAGAAATTGTCTAAAATAGCCAATAAACTTCAAACAGAAAACGTCAGTATGAAACTGGTATGTGTATTAGTTTGAAAATAATATTTATATTTTAGGGTGAATTGTGATCTGTGGATGCTATCCATATCAATTAAATAATATTATTAATATTATTGCAATAAATGAATAAAGGATAAAATATAATGTTACAATATTACCGAAAGTATATTTTTTTAATTTTAAATTTATTTGATTTTAATTAATTCAACATTTATATGGCTTAAAAATGAATTTTAATGAACAAAAAATATATAATTGTTTTATTTAGAATATTTTATATTCACATACCTAATTTTAATTATAATTTTATTAAACGTCAAATGATTTTGGCTAGATTTATATTTGAAATTCAAGAGAAATAATATTTATTAAATAATTTCTATATACTATTTAGGTATCTATATACAGGGTGTATCACAATGATCTGACACATTTAAATGTAATTTTAATACACAATTGTCATATCTTCATGATACACCCTGTATAGTTATATAAGTATTATTTTATATATTTAATGAATTGCTGATTTTACTAAACAACTGCGACACAATAATATATTTACATTTACGTCATATTAATTATGTAATGCAAACGTATTATTGTTACACATTCAATTTTACAAGTATAATTTTATGTAATCTCTTAAAAAAAAATTCGATCGATTAGGTAGTGGAAATTAATTCAATTGACTCAACCATTAAAATAATAATAATAATAGCTTGAATAATTTTTAACAATATTATATTATTCATAATAATTTATAAATTATAATGTATAGGATACTGTAATTTTAATGAGAGTCAAGAAACTGTATTTATACATATTTAACATATTATACTAAATACTTATTATATCTATTATAATATTACGAGTAGGTACCTATATATTTATATTCTGCTACTCTTGTTAAACGCATTTTACGTGACAAATTGTATTAATAATTATTTACATTATATATTAATAATAAATATTAAATATATATTATATATAAATGAAAAAAACGAAATTTACAATTACATAGTAACAAAATACTAAGTTATATATCATACATGACATTTTATACTGCTGATTTAATATGATGACAGAAGAAATTTCAAACAAAATACTTAAATATGCATCAGAATAAATTTAACACATGGTGCAGGTAATTCAATTATCGTTATAATGACATTAGTGTGCAAACTCATCAAATAGCATCAATTATCATTAACTATTGCCAAAACGTTGATGTACATTGTACATAACTTAAAACTATAAGCAGATACACTCAACAAAAGGTTAAAAAATATTTGTCTTGTTTGTATTAACTATGATGGCTATTATTTCCTTTAGGTTACATATATATAATATACGGCCTTAATAATGATCTGCAATTACGTTATTTTTATAAAATTAAAATTTAGATTAAAAGATTATGAAAGTTAAAAACTGAAAAAAAAAATTGGTTAACTTGATATTAGTCGTTAATGATAATAATGAACGCAATGAATATTTACTAGAAGTAATAATGATTTTAAACAAATAACTTTTTTCTTGTATTTAATAAAATGCATTTTTAAATTACAACGGATTACTAAGTGCGCTTTATTGTAATTATAAATAGCTCTGTACCTTTTTCAAATTTATTTGTTGGTATAAAAAGTAACTTTTCACTTTACCTATTTGATTATGGGTGGTTTTTTTATCTAATAAACTTTTAACTTAATTTGATCAGTTTTTTCAAAGTTGACTCAACTATATTACTAATTAAAAAAGTCGATTAACTTGTCCAGCTATGTTTGTATATAGAATATAGTATACACTTTTACTAGATGTCGTTTTTATTTATGCCTTATCAAAGTCAAATAAACATACACGATACACATTAATCAAATTATGTACCGACATTGTATGGTGTATATATTATATATTACATGCTATGAGATTTTATTTTATTTATTTATTATTTTTTTTTTTTTTTTTTGTTATAAAATTCTGGTCTGTATATAACAAAAAACTATTACAAAACGGTAATAATTTTACGTTAAGTTATGACATTTTTTTTTATTAAAATCCATAAAGACACGACGTACTACACACATACATTTTAAATTCGTAGTCTACATATTTGCAATATTATATGCATTTTCATCTACGGCACACATTCGGGGCGAGTTTTGTTGATACTTGATACAACAGTATAAGTATTATATCATTGGTACAATATATTAATAATGGTTATATTCATCTCGACTATTATGTAGTATGTAAAAGACATTTTTTAATTGTTTTAAGAATGCTCGTTAAATTTCAATCAGTCGAAAACACAGAACAGTAACATGTTACGTATTATAAATGATTATTATTATTATTATTATTATTTACAGCATAAGAAATATTATGTTTATTTATAGACAGTATTCAATTATGAAAACGTCAACTCAATAGATATTTTACTATTTTTCTTTGTAATGCGAGTGATAATTTATTGTGTCATAATAATTATTTTGGAAGTGATTTTAGAGTCATATAGATTATAATATAATAATAATATAATATTAAAGAAATAATTCTTTCAAAATTTGTTTGTTTCCAACTATTATAATACTGACCTGTATGTGAACTTATTTTTATTATACAACATTAAAAACATATTATTTAAACTATAAATTACAAGTTCTGAGTTGATTGTAGGAACAACACTAAGCTGCTAAAACGCGTATTGTAGAGAAATACCTAGAGAATAATACGATGCGAAAAAAAAAATCAAATTAAGAGCTAACTGTACAAATTAAAGTACGAGGCGCTTTTAAAAATCGATTTTAAATGTGACATGCATTTTTCTAATACCAAATTCAAAATATGTACGAGTTTTAGTAGTTGGTACTTTTTTTGTGGTAAATTATGGTTTTATTGGATGTTAAATATGTATCGTAAAGATTTATTAATTAAAGTTATGGAAATACGAAATATAATAACCAACTCATCTATATATTTTGAAGTAAACTTATTTTCTCTAAAAACTTAAATGTTTTCGGCAAGATGTTGCCATAAACTTTGACGATACTACACGTTTATATTTTATATCAAAATTAATAAACCACAATATTATATTTTGGTCATTAATACAGTACATACAAATATTTTTAATTAATACATATTTATTATAATTAATATAATATAAAAAAAATGTTGTATGTATAGGTGTATAGCGTATACCTACCATATGATTTAACCTTCTTAAAGACGAGTTAACACAGTTAAATAAAAATATATTCTTCGAATTTGCAGTAAAGTATTTATTTCTACGTGTATAATATACTTTGTAATAATATATTTATGAACTTTAAATTTACTTATAGTCATTTTGTGTTTGTCATTAAAAATTATATAAGCTATGAGAAATTTCAAAACTATCATACGTGTTTGACATGCACGGTAAAATATTAAACTAATATTACTAAAAGAAACTTGATTCCCGTTGGTCTTTTCATCACACTTCATGTTATTATTATTTTTTTTAATGATTTCGATTTGACATAAATTATATTACATATAACTTTCATAGGTATAATGTAAGAAAATATTCGTCATACGTAGTTGTTTATATGATTTTTTACAGTTATTTTCAACAGTGAAGATTTCGCGTATAGTTCTTTTAAACACGTCACCAAACGATAACGTAACCAATAAAAGGTATAATTATAATGTTTGGTAACAACGAAAAAAAAAGTAGGCCCGTCTTAGAATTAGAAGGTTAGGCTTGTATGGTCTGAGTCGACAGGTCGAGGCTGATATATTATTATAGCCAAGGTGAATTAATTATTAAATGTATACAGAAATTAGATCTGCGTGGTGAGTTATTGAAATATTGATTATAAAATGAAAATGAAAAGAATATTAATAAATAACAATAAAGAAAAAACTTCAACGTTTTATTCGAATTATACCTATACCTACCTCCTATAAGTTAATATAAAATAAAAGTTTAAAGAAAAAGCTGTTTGTAATAACTAATCATGTATAAATAATACATTTTCGTTTATTTATACTAATGACTTTCATAAAATTATATTTTTTTAATGTTGTATATAAAAGTGCGGGTTAATTACAAGAGCGCAGTTTCTAGCTAAATGTATTAATAATATTTAAATATCAAATACGTATTACTTATCATAATATTATAATGCTCTAATAACAATATACTATAATGAACACAAACATATTTGTATAAATAAGTAATAACATAAATTGTATCCCTTTAATAACCAAAATTTTTTACGCGTTAAAAATTAAAATATTCATATGCTCTTTTTATTCACAATATAAAACATAACTTAAAAATTTATTCATTTGAAATTTGAATACATCAAGCCATCTAGGTCATATTAATATTATGAAACATTAATTATAGAATCATAACATTTTTAAATATGTACGTAGGCCGAGAGCGCATTAGTGCATTACTAACAATAGTTATAATATTACACGTATGTACCTACTATTTTATATGATGTAATTATAAATTAATAACAATAATATATTATATTCTACATAAAATTATGTGGATACTGAATTCTTATAAAAATATTCTTCGCTGATTATTATTATAACACTTTTACGTAACCAATCAAGGCAATATATAACCGTAGATATAATTTAAGATCTAAATAAGGAGAAGTTTACTGGCCCCCGAATTATTGCCATTATTTCCATAGCCGGTCGTGTGACATTTTCACACCCCCGCACAACCCTTGTATTTATTAGTATGATGAGTTATTTTCCGTTAAATATTTTATAACATAAATTGTACAGTGAAGAGTCGAGTCGAGATTGATTTGACATAAAAAAAGCGGGTAAATGGGTAACGCTCTGCTGTACATTAGCTACCGTGTGGATCACTTTTATATATTATAAAAGGGTTAAACTTGAATCCAATGATAATTATCATTGTATACGAAAAACAATTCTGAACGAAGATGATTTGTCATCCTAGGATATAATTTTCAGTGGTCGGTGAAAAAGGTGGTTTATATTTTAATGGCCTGAATACATCAAAATTTAAGTTCTTTTATAATTATTATGAGCTAAACTTATGGAAAATCTCGTATAGAATTTTCAACTCTTAGCTACTTATACAAAAATTGTTATGAATTATACCTACAAAATAATCTGCAAATATTCATGATTTTAACGAATTTTTGTCAATATTTGAACTTTAAATGTTAATAAAAAAAAATTGTGCCTATGTATTCTTATAACTTTTTAATCACTATAAGAATAACTTATGTGGAACTTTGTATTAAATTTTTAAGTATTTTGATTGGGCCAAAAAAATTTTATCGACACTTCAAAACAATTTTTTTAGAAAAATTGAAAATTTCAGTCGTCTAGTATAGCTCAAAAAAGTCAAAATATTTTGAAAATTAAATCATGTAAAATTCATCAAGATCATCAAAAAATTTTTTATCGACACTTCAAAAAAAAATTCTCATAAAATTCTAACATTTCAATACCTAGTCTATAAATAACTCAAAAAAGTCAACATTTTTTGAAAATTTAACTGTATATAGATAACACTAACATAAATATTTGGTGAAAATTTCAAATATTTATAGTGATTATTTTTTGAATTACAACCATATAAAAAAATTGATTTTGTGTAAAACTGGCTTTGCGTAAAAATTCCTGTTTTTCTGTTACTTTTTAAGGGTTTTTCTGACGCTTTTGAAAACTATTGGAAATTTTTTACTTTTGACCCTCCAAAGTACCAACTAGATTCACTTTCCTAACAGAAACAGGACTGACTTTTTAAAATCAAAGCACTTTTACTACTCCAAAACGTGATGACAGACACAAAAATAAAAATAAAACACATCATTGCAAAATCAATATATTCATCACTCTGTTCAGAATCTAAAAAAAAAAACAGCGATAACAGTTAAGCTATTGAAACTAATTATTCTATAAAAGTTACAACGTATGCTATAGGTAAATACATTAATAATTATTATAACTAGTTCATAATAATATTTTAAATAGTACAATTAGAAACATAAATGAATAGTATATAATATATTATATTATACTGATATTAAATTATGTTCAGTACGTTATGTATAATATTACATAATTTGTTTCAGCACCGGTACAATGTGTTTATGTGTGACCTACAATTTATTACAGATATTAAAAACTGTATACATTAGGTACATTAGGTATACATTATACTCTTTATTATAGATATACCGGTTAGATTTTCATCAATTTATGTAAGATATTTAGGTAGTGTGTTTAATTCATACGAAAATGTTGTAAAATATTAACACTTAAAAAAAAAACTAATAATGAAATAATATTAAAAACATCGATTATCTACCTTTCGATTTTATGATTTATTTAACGTTATTTAATGAACAGAATATAAATATTGAAATATCTACTTAAAATATATACGTTCAAGATGTAAAATATATGTAAATATATGGTTTCTTTTTATAAAATATGCAACTTCATTTAATAAGTAGGTAATAAATTGTATTGCTGATACTATATTTTCAATAATAATAAAAAAAAAATCATTATTTTGTTTTTAATTATTTTTTAAATAATATTGAAAAATTTTACTTTCAAAAGTTTCAAACCCAAATATTGTGTATTGTTTTTAATACTTTCAGTATTTTACTGTGGTGATTTAGTACACACATTGTAAAGTGTAACAATGTTAATTACAGAAATTTCAAAAATTATTTTTTTTCTGAAATTCTGTTGTTTATTGTGAATTTTTATTTCAAACACATAACATACATATAGGATATTTATTTTAATAAAACGAAAAAAATAATGATTTTAAATCGAATACCAATACTATAGAAAGCTGAAGTAGATAAGTATTTTTATTGTTCTGATCTTATATCTATTGTAATCGTAATAAAAAACTAAATCAAGAGTGAGCTATATGTATATTCAGCCAAACAGCATTGCCGGCTTAACTGCTATAAGAAAGGTGGCCAATCGAATCCAACCCATTACCCAGCATCCGATTTTTAATCGGTTTGGACCAATAGAAATAGCGCATATAATAATATACAAAAACCCTGATCACATCGCTTGGCCGTTCACGTTTTGATAAAGGAATTCTATTGTGCCTTCTTGAAACGATCAACGATCAAGACTGGGTGTAATGTAACATGATAAATGTATAGTATATAGCGTCGTGTATGGGGACAACAAAGGTTAACAAGAAAGAACATTAGTGTTATTTTATACCAACTATTAGTGTATTAAGCGATTATGGTGACTTACGCCCAAATAATTAATAATACCATTATCGGGATAAGATCAAAATTAAATTAAGATAATAATAATATAATTACCTATGTAAAATACCTACAAATATATATTATTAATCACATTTATCACTATTTTAATTTTTAGTACCGTATGTCTATTTAGTGTTAGTATTTTTTTCATAACTATACCTACCTATTGCAAAGTTTATTTCATTAATTATCATATAATATAAAGTTATTATAAGTTAATATAGATATGTATATCTTTTGTAATTTAAAAATATATTCCTATTTTTTATTGCGTTTACGGTGGCTTATATGTAAGTATAATGTATTTATAGAACTATTATTGAGTGGCCACTTCTAATCTCCTCCTGTGTACATTTAATATGTAGCCTGTTACAGTCTTTATTTTCTATTACATATCGTCTAATTACGATTGACTTGTTTGTACATTTAGTGTGTATAAAACTGTTTTAAATAATTATTATAATAGGTCTACAATATTATTATTGCTCATTAGGAATATTATCCCGAAGTCTAGGCAGATTACCTATAAGGAAGCTTAAAATATTTAGATAGATACAACTCATCCACCAGCAAACTATAATGATATTTTTTTTATAATAATAATGCATTTAGGAATGAAGAAATGTAACGAGAATGCTCTTAAGTTTCTTATTGATTATTAGATACTACACATTTTTAGAATTGTTCACTAATAAATTATAGTAAAAAAATTAATGATCAGAATCGTGAGTGTATAATAATATATAGTGATCGTAAAAACTAAATAAACATAATACAAATCAAGGTACTTAAATATTTTTAAATCTTATGTGTATGATACCAAATACACAGAAATCTTTGTTTTTAATTCAAGGGAACACGGAAACATGAAGTACTCGTCCTATTTTATAGAATTAATCCGACCTCACCTCTAATTTAGGTTCTTCATCGTAAATAAAATCAGAATATCAATCGAATAACAATAAAAATCCATTTACACTTAAAACTCTAATGATAAGTTATATAGATTATAGTATACAGTATTTAAGTATTTATCTTATCGATAAATATAACCAAATATAATACCTGCCGTAAGGCATCACAATAAGTCAGCGTATAGAGGTTTTTACTAAAATATGGTGCTTGACTTTATTATTTTTTTTTCGTGTCGTGTACCTACTCGTCTGTGAGTGAATATGGTCGATAATAATCAACAACCCTTTTAGTATATAATAATTATATAATATATTATTTTATTTACTACAAGTCTCTTCCAACTGATAAATAATTTTTTAACAATGATTTATAAAATATTAGCCTCACCAAAGGAATGCGGATTTTTAATCTATTTTGTGTCACTATATTTTATTTTTTTCAATTTCGTGTGTAAGTGCATGTTCAGTTGTAACAAAAAACAAAAAATAAATGATATATATATTCCATTATTCAGTACACTGTACTATAATAAAACATTCCATATACAATTTTGAGCCAACGTCTCGAGGATCCTTCCAAGACAACCTCATAACATATAATAATATTTTACAACATAACAGTTGGTATATTTTGTAGTTTGTATCGTATTTAAGAAATGGTTTATACGATACATTTATTTTTATTTAGCATGTTCCAAATATTATACAAATTATTGTTACATACACAAAAATTTGTTTTAACAAAGCTTAGAATAAACACGAAATAAATAATTTATACCATACGTACTGTACTTGTGCATATAAATTATAAATATAATACATTTTTCGATACGAAATTTAATATTACCTATTATTGCTTCCTGATATTTTTTCTTTTGATATACTGCACTATTAATTTGGATGAATAAAAATAAATTTCATCGAAATTGTCATAAGAGAACGCCATACTACCTGCATGTATTGTTTTTGTCTTATACACGCGTAACATAGTTAAAAATTGTTTTTCGCGGGACAACTTTACTCCCTCGATATTTATATCAAAATTACCAAAATTTTAAATCGCATTGAGAAGAACTTTACCTGTGTCGTAGCGTTTTATTTTTTTTTGATAGTGGTAACCAATAATTTTTAATAATTAATTGAAAAAACCCTAAAGTTCTGAAACCGATAACTTTAATTGTATTCATGTTATCAAAAAAATTAAAACGCTACGACACAGATAAAGTTCTTCCCAATGGGATTTATAATTTTGGTAATTTTGATATAAATATTGAGGGAGTAAAGTTGTCCCGCGCAAAACAGATTTTAACTATGTTACGCGTGTATAGGACAAAGACAACACATGCGGGTATGGCGTCCTCATAAGTATAGGTAGTCTAAAATATTTCTGTAATTTTTTCGAAACATGTTGATTATTAGAACTCAGATTTTAAAGCACATTCTTATTTTTTGTATATTTCATATACTATATGAGATAGAAATCTAATTTTTTTATGTATAAATTGTTTGAATTTTTTTTATGTAAATGCTTTTTTCAGATATTTCAGCTAAGGAATTTTTATATGTTTATTATTCTACTAAAATAATAATAAAAAAATTGAATGAATAAGAAACGTAAAATCCCAGAATGTGTTATAGAAATTGGATTATTATTGTTTTCGTTATCGGCTTGTTTATTAAATGTATATATAGATTATACCGATACACATATTATAGCAAGCAGTACCTAATACTACCTACGCGGTTAGTATGACTATAACATCGATATCGACCATTTCAAAAATTAAGATTTAGTGTTGTCATTTGAAACCACTTGTATGATACACCAATCAATTCAGTGGATGTAGAGCGTCGTTTTTCTATGTATAAAAATATTCTTATTGAACAAAATAGAGTCAGTTTCACTACTGCAGATCTACATGGTAAATCATTTTTTTTTAATTTAAATTAATTTTTAAAATTTTTTTATTAATTTTCATTCGTAGTTCGTGTTAATTTTGGGTCACGCTTTTTTTTTAATTAAATATACTTCTTTTTTACAACACATATTTTGGTAACTAAAATAGCTTGTATCTGTCAAAACAAGATATCTAATAAGATTTTGTTATTATATATATTTAAAATGATTAAAGATACATGTTAGCCGTATGCATAATTAATTTCGTCTATCACGAAAATTTGAAATTATTTTGCAGTCAATAACTTATAAACCGTTCAATTTGTACCTATAACCATGACTTAAAAATGTAATACCTACAAAGTTGTAAATAAATAGTTCATATTAAAACAAAAAATTAAAAACAATATTTAAGCACAATTTGATTATAGATATTTGAAATTAAAATGTACATACAATTTTATACTTAAACAAAGAATAACGATGTTGATTATTTTGTTGTAATTTAATAGTATTATTTGTGAGGACTTAAATGTTTATATATTATATTATACATTTTGGTACATGCAATAATCAAAAATCCCTATGTATATTAATTTTAAATTATTACCTATTTATACCATGAACCTATATTCACATTGTTTTTCGGTTTGACTTAAAATTGTATAATAATAATATAACATATTATTATATGGTATAAATTTGTACTAGGTATATTATAATAAAATTAGATAAATGCAATATGTTTTTTTATTAATACAACTAGGTATCTAATATAATACTATTAGTAAAATAAATTACTTTAATAGCAATTTCAAAAAACATAATTTAGTACTATTAATATTTAATATGCTTTGTGAAATAGGCTGATCGATTTTCATACACAATGATATTATATTATTATTATCGTTGAATTCAAATTTTACACATTCATTACAGTAATACCATTGATTATAATCAATGGTAATACACTCAACACCTGCTGTACACAATAGAGTGGACCATACTTCCCCAACTTTTTTGATTGAGTTGATTCAAATGTATAAGCACTTTTAGTGGAAACAATTCATAGTTCTATTATTCTATTAAAAATGTAATTTATAATTTTGTATAAATTACTTAAAACTTTTTATTTGTAAATAATAAAATATATTATCGTTACATTCATAATAATTTTTAATTATATTCTTAGTTCATATAGTAACAGTTAAAATCTATATAACTTATCATTGCAGATGTCAAGTTATCAAAACCAACAAACCTTCACATTATAATGTTTATAATATTTATAATTAAAAACGCATATTATAAAGTCTGTAGCAAAAGTTGAAAATATTATTGCATAATAAAATCAATAAATAATAAATAAATGTATGCATCATGTATACGTAGGTATACACGAGGATAGCTAAATAATAATAATTAATAGCTGGATAATTATATATTTTTAATGTCCATGCATATAATCGATACAGTGAGTAATTTAAACAACTCGTGAGTTGTATGATTCGATAGTAGAATATTTAATTTCTATAAATATTTAATTGGAAGGTTAAAGATTATAAATTGGTTAACAAAGGATTATATTTTTGTATTCGAATAAACAATTATTAGAAAAACACATTTTTTTTTTGGTTTTTTAATAAAAAAAGTTAACTTTTTCCAAAAATTGTTATTGTACTAAAATTATAAAACGAAAAAATTGTGATCGCGTAAGTTTGAGTTTTAAAATACTACACCTTCTAAATTTATATTTTTATTTAATGAAATGATAATTTGCATACAAATCAGGTCAAAAATTATTAATTGTAAATCAATTATTTCACAATTTATAAATTGTTAGTTTTTAACAGTTTATTTTTGAATTATAAAAAAAAAATAAATAAATAATCTATTCAAAATTTTCTTTATTTTTCACTATTGATTATGAAAATTATGAATACATTATATTATTATAAACTACTAATACAAATATATTGAAAATACTCGTACCTATATATTATATATTATTATAAAATGCTTGTCTAGTTATGCATTAATATCTATGTTCTATATATATATAGTATGATCTATGTAGGTATAATGCACGAATATATGATTAAAAATGAGCAGCTATATTATACAAAATTTTTGGAGTACGTACTTATCTTACCATAAATAGTTATTAATATTAAAAAAACAGACAAAATGCATACATTATTGTAAAACTAATAACTTAAACGCTGTCCACACGAAATTTAAAACAAAACTTTTATCTCTCTCTTCCCCTTTTCTCTTTTTATTTAGAGAAATATAAAGAAAATATTTTAAATTTTACAATTACGAACACACGAATGTCGTATTTTCACATTTGAAAACATATATGTATTATTAATAATACTATATTGATGTGTTTATTGTATATATTTTATATAAAATAAATTTATATTCATAATTTGATTAAATATATAACATATCAATATTCGAATATATAATTAAGTATAAAAGATATTATATATGTTATGTAAATTCGTAATTTTTATTCAGTTATTTAAGATTTATATATTTTGAAAAAAGAAACGAAATTTGAATAATTTAATTAAAATGCAATATATAACAACTAAAATTTGACATTTTTTACTTTAACCGGAACTTTACAGATATCTATTTAGCTGTATAAATAAAAGATATCTGCAACATAATATGTACCTATATATTAAATGACAAAATTGACATTTTTACAGTATTAGGTTATGTATAACTTAATATAATAATGTCTATAACAATGGCGGATTCAATGAGAATCCTCCCTTGACAATTATTTTATATTTATATAAGGTTTAAAATCAAATTATAAATATTATTATATTTACATAATTATATGATATGATAAAATTTGATCCTAGATTCACCGCTAACGTCTTTCAACCATTTTTAATTTTACACCATCAATATTTAACTTTTCTATTTGAATAATTTATTTTAATCTAACTACCCGAACATTTTTAATTGGCTATAATGATTGTTTGTTACAATGTTGATTGGATTTATTTGATTTCTAGTAGCCATTACTTAGGTATACAACGTAAATTGCACGTAAGTGCAATTTTAAAGTCAAACTATTGTGACATTTCGTAAATTGTACATCAATTATTTAGACATACATGATGTGTTTGAATAGAAACAAAAACAGACAAACACTTTGACAAACTGATTCAGTGATAGGTTACACGCTCTGATGACGTGTCATTGGTGTGTATTCTTTGAAGAGGTGGTTTCAGGAGGTAAAATATTGCTTTCAATAGATGAATTCATGTAGAAATTACAGTACATTGTGTTTTAAGACTTATTTGAAAGTTGTTCAAGAATTTTGTATGTCAATGTTAAGTCAAAATTCTACCTTAAATAAGACTGTTTTAGTAATAAATCATTATAATATTAAATAAAAAAAAAAAAAAATTGAATACGATATAGCGTTTATAACCGTAAGGGTAATATGAAACAGGATTTTTCCCATATTATATCTACATTAAATAGTATTGGAAACACTGATTAAGTAAAATACATTGATATAACGTCATATCCAAATATTTAATCCTAAAATCTTATGATTTCTATAAGTGATGTATATTAGCAAGATGAATATTGATATCTTTAAATCTTTATGATTTTTACATAATCTTATAAGATGTTTGAAATTGCATCTTAAATGTTTTGAACTACTTAATCAAATTAATTAAATCGGTTTCTAAAGATTTATGAATGCGCAATATTTAAAATAATATTATAATTATATAAGCACGCAATCACGATGGTTACTATTTTACCAGATTACCAGTTCAGGTAAATTCGAAGCTTGTAGGTTTATATTTTATAAGCATTGAAGTATAATACTATGAAAAACAAAAAATCAATAAAAAAATATATATTTTATTTTAGATGGCTTATATTTTTCTAGATGATATTTTAAATATAGTTCAAACCTCGTCCATGGAATATCGAAACCGAATCGACGTTGATGTTATTGGCACATTTTTTTTTTTGATCTAATTTTTGATGTTGATCGTTTAGAAACCTATATTATACGATAATTGTTATTCGAGGTGGGGCAAAACGACAGCAAATATACATATACGTAGCTGTTACAATGCTTTAATAATCGAATAATATTATAATATCGTTGCACAGAAAGTATAATTTATTATGTGCGCAATGCGTGCATATTATATTATACTATTATTATATTATTTGCTGTACGCCTATGTACAGAATGATTCATCTAGCATGCTAATTCTTTTTTTTATTTACCAACAAATTTGTTTAAACTTAGATTTATTATTTTTGGAGTTTTCAAATATAATTTTAGACTATATTTTCATAAGTTTCAAGTTCTAAAGATCTTTTATACTAAGTACTTAAAGGGTGACCTGTTATAATACAAAATGTATTTTTCAAATGAAAATGTTCCTTACTTACTGCAAATTACTTAATAAATATTTTTTTGGAAAATATTGATGTACCTACTTAAGTCTCAAAGTATAAACTTCTAATTTTTTAGTTATTAAAATATTTATGTTAAGGTTAATATAATTGTCCTTAAAAACTATTTAAAAATATATATATTTTTAAATCTTAAAATATTAATTTTTTATTTGCGGGTCTAGGTTTAATTAAAAAATAAAATGCAGTATATTAAATTTATAAAACTTACAAGTTGAACCAAATTAAATGATTCGAATATAACATAAGGAATACAAAACTCCTTGAGTAGTATAAAAAGATCTCAGAAATTAAAAAATATATCCTTGAAGTACCTATGTTCAAAATTCCAAAAAAAAAAAACAGATTTTTAGTAACTTAATTATTACAGAGAATTGGAAGTTAGCCTTCAAGATGAATCACTCTGTATATACTTAAATACTCGTCTGTCGATATGCATAAATATCGAGTCGGTAATAAATATTTTGATCAGTCCAAAATAAGTAGGTATTATAATATAGGCGATAATAATATTGTAGTTAGATGGTTACTGGCCAGCTAGGTATGCGGAACGTATCTATATATAACTATAGAACTATATAATAGATAGGT
This sequence comes from Aphis craccivora, assembly GCA_009835225.1. Lineage (NCBI taxonomy): Eukaryota > Metazoa > Arthropoda > Insecta > Hemiptera > Aphididae > Aphis > Aphis craccivora. The sequence goes on along the minus strand of VUJU01000125.1, from coordinate 139,430 downwards.
TCACGGAATTCAAACTCGTGGGGGCCAGGATTTTTTTTTTCAATTCAGACGGTAGGTACATTTCTATTGTGAGTTTTCAGTCATTAAAACATTACTATTTACTATCAAATTTATCGTGGTGTATGCAAGTTGCGTACGTATGATGTGTATGTAAAAAAAAAAAACAAAACAAAAATAGTATAAACGATATTATATCTATATAGCTGAATGGTCGTACGAGTCGGAGAAGAGATTTGCTATTAAATGTTTACGATTTTACGATTATTTAAAAAATAATATTATATTTTATCTCTGTTACTATACCCTTGTTGAAATAGCGCCAACTCATCCATCAACCCCATGATCCATTTTGCACCCGATGAACACTTAAATCACTACTCTTCCGCATGTTAAGTAATTCATAAAATATCATACATTATAAGCGTATAATATTAACTATTATAGCAGTGTTATTTGTCCGGAAATCCTATGGAATATTATAGGATATGGTTAGTTCCGATTTTGTACTCTAGGTCAGAGACTAGGTACCTTTTATGAGTCATTCAACTCATACAAATTTACGGTTTAAAATTTAAATGGATCTAAGTCTTTAGTCTTGATGATTTTTACTTTATCTTTATTAAATAATTTTTAAATTGCCAATATGTTTAAATATCGTATAGTGAATTGTACTCTTAGCTGTAAATTATTTTCAGAGATCATTTATTTAGAAAATGAATTATGATATTATGCACAAAAATACTGATTTAATTATATTATTTAATTTTTATTAATTTAATTTATTGTTGTTATTATTTACTTTTGAATCAATTTCCACCTTATCGTAAAAATGTGAATAGATTATGAAGTAAAAAGCTATGAATAGGTTATAATTATCTTACTATTATTATTATATCTTGATTACTATAAAATACTTGTAGTTTGTTAATTGTTGTGATTTTATCAAAATTTGAACTTTAAATGCATAAAAAAAGTATATGATTGAGTACATTTAATATTTTTATATAAGTTAAAAACTTTTAAGACCTTGTGTTATAATATTCAAATCTTGACTATAAATTATTAAAAATGTTATGAGTTTGTTACTACAAAATGATTTGCTAATTTTTACCATTTTTACGAAATTCGTTAAAATTCTAACTTCAATCGTTTATAAAGTTTTTTTGGTGGATTTATGTTAAACATTTTTTTATTTATATAAATAATAAATTATAAAGAATTTTGTATTTCGTTGTCAAGCATTTTTACTAGTGATCAAATTTCTATCAACATTTATATAAGTACAAACATTTTTAAAAATGGAAAATTTTAAATGTCTATTTATAGGTCAAAAAGAGTCAAAATATTTTTAAATTATATATACATAAATATAGGTATATACTATATATTAAATGATGATATAATTACTTAGTGAAATTTTCAAGTTTCTACTCAAAGTAATTTTGTTATAACAAAATAAAAAAATTAATTTCTTCAGAAACTTTTTAAGCACTTAAGAGATCTCATTTTTTCCCAATTATCAAGAAAATTTTTGGGAATTAATTTTGACTTCTATAAAACATAAACTTAAACTAGATCCTATTTTCTACTTAAAATCAAAGTATTTTAATGCCTCAAAATTTTAAGATAGACAAAAAAAGACACATCGTTGTAAAATGAATACATTTATCATTTCGTTCAAAATATAAAAAAATAAATAAAAGTATGGAAAAGAAAGAAAAAAACGTTAGAGAGAAAAATAGTTTGTAAATATATTTTATCACTTTATTAAATACCATTGTTTTATTTGGTTCATTAAATGATATTTATTAATATTATTTATTTATTATTTTTCGAAGGGTACTGTATGATACATAAGTACAAACAACACATCCACTAGTTTTGCACCTAAAAAACTTGTACAGTACAGAAACACTAAGATATTTTGTAATAATTAGGGCTAGGATTTTAAAGCGTATAATGCTATTCTTTTTTCACATATGAAATAGAAATATAATTTGTATACATAAATTCATTTCACGTCATTCTGATTCCATTTAAACCAATTTGTTTTGGTTTTTTTTCAATTATTCCAGCTGTGAATTTTTTATATGTTTATATTGCCTATCGTGTAGATTATCGATCTACATAATATAGCCTGCAGTACCTATATACAGTCAGTGATCAGTATGCCTACAACATTGATATCGACCATTTCAAAATTTAAGATTTAGTGTTGTAATTTGAAACCTCTTGTATATGAAGTATGCACCGATCACTTCAATGGATGTAGAGAGTTCGTTTTCTATGTACAAAAATATTCTGTCGATCAATAGAATCAGTTTCACTATACTTACTACAAATCTAGAGAAATACTCAAATACGTGGTAAATAATTTTTATTTTTAATTTAAAAATAAAAAAATATTAATATTAATTTTTGCATTTTTTTTATTCGTTTTTATAACTAGTCCATTTAATTTTTGTTCATGCTTTTTGAAAAAAAATAAATATGCTTCTTTTTTGATTTTTTAAAATAATCATGTGCTTTTTTAGTTGTTTATTATGTTTTAAAATTCAAGCTCTAGTAATAATGTAAACATAAAATTATACAAGTTATACATTAACATGTGTATATTATATAATATGTTTAAGTGTAAATGGGAAAACACACTTAATCGAATGGCATGAACTATTATATATACGCAAATGCTTGTAAAGTCTATTATGCTAAGTTCGCGTAAATTTCGGCACAGCATTCGGAGGATTAACGATTTTTAAATTGCTTGCGATAAACGTCCTCCCTCTTTATTTTACGTCGCGTGTGTATATATAGCATACTATGGTATACGAGTACACTATTCCAGGGCGATGCCCCCACGGGACGCATAATATATAATGTTCGCAGGGGAACTTACAGCGAGGTCAGATGAAGCAGTGTTTGAATTTAAAAACGAACTCGCATACGAATATTACACGAAATCGGTCAAAGTCGAAAACAGTTGTTTGTTATTTAGTCATCGTCACGGAAATCAAGCGCGAGGAGTAACATGGAATTCATATAGTATAGATGTTTTACGCTACACGCAGATACGTCGCAAACGCATATGTAAAAAAAAATAATAATGTATTATAGTTCGTTGTGCTCGAGGTGTTCATATTATAATAGTTATAATATATATACATAGCATTATAGCTATAAGATGCTATAAGATTGGTGCCAACAGAGGGGGCTTAGCCACTTATCTAAGCAAGGACTTAGACCCTCAAAACTTGAATTTCATTTGTGTGGTACTGAATTTAAATTAGAAAATATAAACACAAACTGCATTAGGATTAAATAGTATTTTTCGCAAAAAATAGGACAATCTGATATTTTACCACGTCATAATATGAATTATGAGTGTAGGTTATGTAAGTCAATTACTCCGCTTGCTTAATTGATATAAAATACATTTTTAGGTAAAATTCTAAATTGTATGTAAATGTTTCAAATACTCATTTGTATTTTGCAAGTCAATAATCTTCATAGAGTAAGAGGTCTCATGTTTTTTAAAATTAATATTATGGTGGACTTAAATTACTTATTTGTTCCTATACTCTATAATATAGAGTATATCATAATAGGTACAATAGGTACATATTATATGTAGTGGGCAGTGGTAACATTTTGTGTAATAAATTATAAATTATAATATAATATGACACGAGATAAACAATAATACCATTTCAAATTTCAATATTAATACGTTTTGCTATATCTACAAAATAATATGATTTGTCTTTTATTTAAAGAACAATGCTACTTTAACTACTTAAGTGAGATTTTAATTACTTTGTTTCATATCATTAAATTTAAACTCATTAATTATAGTAAATAAATAATATAAGTAAAAATATAATTTTTTCCTTTATAAAATTTATATATAGGTATATTGTCGTATATTGACAATAACTTTACGTTTTTTGGGTATTTATTAATTCAAATGAGTTGAATTAACAATTATTATTATAATCTATAGATAGATCTACAAATTGCCTGATGAATTACTCTATAAAAAATTGTTATCATGTTTTAGATTAAAAAATCATCGGTCAGCAACATTTATTCAAAACGTAATAATATTATGTATAACACGATATAATACTATACAATACTACAATAATAAATTACATTAAGTTGCAAATAAAACTAGATAGTGGCCAAGGGTTCATTGACTATTTAGATCTTTCTTTTTTCAATGAAATAAATAATAATCATTTTATTTATGTTAACTGTTTATAAAGTACTTCTAAATTCTAGATTAACTTTAATCTTAAGTCAAATCATGTAATAATCATGTACACGTAATATTTTACAAATTTAATTATTTGTATTTTATTAATTTCTAAGCACTTTTATAAATTATTTTTTTCTCTTTCAACTTTACAGTTAAGATAAGAATATTAACATGTCATTTTATTAGAATAGATAAAAAATTTTTTAAAAAAAATCAACAAAGCGCATGCGATTTCGTGATAGGTGCCAATAATAATTATCATATTATTATACATATAATAAATATTAAATATTATATTTTTGTTATGTTATTACAAAACGGCGAATCCCAAAATGTGCGCCTCCCCCCCCACACCAACGCCCACGTCCGCTGGCAGGGCGCTCGTAGGTACGGAACATCGCGAAAAGTCGATCCTCCGCGCGCGTTTTAAGGGCCATCGCCGCGGCCGCGCGAGAGTACGGAAAGCGAGAAACGCGCGCGCGGCAGCATCGTCCGCGGATTGCGCGCGCATTGTCGCCGGACGACGACGAACGAGCGCCGAAACGAACGAAGCGGCCGCGCCGGCGAGGGCGGGCCACCTCCGCGGATAGGCGGGCGGGGTAACCGCCGGCGGCCGGTTACTACGAAACAGCACTACAACACACGAGAGAACAGTTCGATGTTTTGCGCCTACGGCCGCAATCGGACCACGACGGGCGCGCGCGCGCACTCACGATCTGTGGCGGCGACGGCGGCAGCACCAGCTAGGAACCGGGTACGCGACGCGCGCGGGCACACTAGCGTCGACGACGTCAACGCGTGCACTGTTCGTTGGTAGTCTCTCTCTCGCGCGCGCGGGGTGGAGGTAATCGTCGTGATATATACATAGCCGCCGCCGCCGACTCGGCCTTACCAGTGTTCGTAAAAAAAAAAAAAACAATAATATATATATATACAACACAATAAAAATACTGTTATCAATCGCCGACCACTATTAACTGTTATTTAATATTTTTATAAGTAATATATCATTATTATAATATTATATTATATTATATTAAAAATTAAAATAATATTATTATCGTGGTTCGTTTTTAAATTATTATTATCATCATCATCGCACTATCGTCATAGACGTATATAGGCAACCGCGTACTACTCGTAGTAGTAGTAGTAGTCGTAGTAGTAGTAAGTAGGCTGCAGGCAGACAGGTAGGTAGGTAGGTGCACACGTCTTTTCTCGAACGCGTTGTACCTGCCGCCGCTAGTCGTGCCGCCGTCGCCGTCGACGCGTATCTCGAGCAATAGGCTATTGGTAACCGACCGCCGATTTGCCGTCTTCGTTACACCACTCGTTACGTCTTGTTCGGTGAATCGTGCGACTCGTGATAACGACGTAAAATTGTAAATTTAATACAAAAAACTCGAGCGCATAATATCGTTGTCGTGTGTGTGTCCGTTTGGAATAGGCGTTTACGGGCGAAAAAGAAAAAAAAAAATTTTGAACCGCGGCAAGTGGAGGAGGTGAGCGAAGCGAGGTAAAAAAAAAAAAAATCAACACGCAAACCGGAAGATTTCGTCGGGTCGCGCGCGCAACATACTCACACGCACACGTACGACTCGCACGCGCACACGCTCACACGTAATAATAATATAACGTTATTATTACCTATCGTAAGTTCGCGGACGGTTTTTACACACACGCACAGACATTGGCAGCGCGCGGACACGAAGACGTCAAAAACGGTTAACGGTGTCATTGATGGGAAGTGGTGGACGTCAGCCCGGGCATCCGGAAATCAGCCAAACTGGAACTGATGGAATTAGAAAACATTGTTGCCAATACCGTGTACCTCAAAGCAAGAGAAGGCGAGTACCATTAAAATATTGTAAAAGTTATATAGGTAGTCACTGTTTTTAATTTTTTTTTTGCATGTAGACGTGTGTTCTTTGGGAGGGTTAGATGGGGGGTATTTTTGGGTTGCCGAATCAGAATCGACGGCAATCGTCCGGGTTATGTGACTGTGAGGCACTCCTCTCGTAAACTGGTGTTGTCTAGAGGCGGTCAGGGGCGCGCGTGTTAACGTTATCGAGGGGCACAAATTTCGGGGCGAGTAAAGGCTTTACGACCATATTTTTTGGGGGGAGGTTTTCCATTCACCTAAACCCCTCGCCCACTTAACACCTCTCCGCCACGCCTATCACCAATCCAACGGTTTTAGACGACCCCTTTGACCTATATATATATATATTGTACAGGTACTCACACCTATATGCATGTCATGTGTAATGTTCATACGAACGCATAATACTGTTATGTATAAAGTGCATGTAGGTACCATGGCAATGTTTTCAAACTAATTCACAAATCTCTGGTTAGGTACATCATCTGTCCAAGGTCTTCCATTGTCTCAATAACCGTCGCATCACTCTACGCAGACTTAATTTTACGGTGGCTGTACAACAGTGTCAAACTGTATCATAAACGGCTAGCGCACACTTTATCTATTTCCGGTTTAATTTTGTTTACCACACCGTTTTTGTACAACACCTACTATTGTTTCTTAATCCATTTTCTTTAGGTGGTTTGTACTGCAAAAATGTTCAATGATGTTCAGATATTAGGTACTTATAGAGACTTTTCTATTAATTGGGTTTGCAAAGTGTCGTTGTATTAGTTAGTTGAAAGAGTAATCATTTGCACACTCTTTTGTTCTTTAAAAAGAATATAAATATTGATATTGTACTGTTTAAAAATATGTAAAATTGGTAGATAGGTAGGTACCACTTACTACAATCTGACACATTTGTAAATATTTGTCATTATTACATCAATTTCCAATGTGTGTGATGCGTCACCTTATACAATACCTATTTAGTGTCAAACATAATATTATTACTCTATACCCAATGTGATAGTGGTATAAATTATTTATTGATTTTATTTTTTAATTATTTAAAATTATCAATGATCAGAATGTTAAAAATATTGTCTAATAGGTAGGTACAATTCACGAGCATAAATAATATAGGTTAAAGTAAAATTTAGTCAGAAATTTAGTTCTATTACCTACCTATAAATTTTTTTTTTCAATTGAATATCCTTAATTTGTCAAGATATTATTATGCTATAAGATTTAAGTATTGAATATTCTTTAGTTCAACACTAAATATTATAAGATTATTGAACTACCTATTTATTACTAGTTTTTGATAATATTTATTTTCTTATCATTACTAGAGTTCTGGTTGTTTATTACCTATTATTTAAAAACAGTCTGTTTTGTTCTAATAACTCATTTATCAATATTTTAATTGTTGTTTTATAAGAAAAATATTTGTTTACCAGCAGTGCATACTTATTACTATTTTACCTATAAATATTTTGTAGGTAGATAGGTACTCACAAACATTGTATATGATGGGTACCTATTTATATATATAGAATGAGTTTATAATTTGGAATGAATTTAAATCAATAGGTAATATATGTATAATATATTATATCGAAGGTACTCCCTTTTACTATATCACAAAGAATTTGATACCTAAGTTTTTGATAGTTTGTGACTGTTAGTGAGTAGGTACATTTTAAGTTTTTTTTTTAATGATTTGTTTGCAATGATTGCATTATTCTTTTTATCCTTAGGTAGATATTAAATTAATTTATTGATGTTACTTATTGAATATAGTCATATCTAGGTATGTAGGTAGGGTAGTGTAAAATTGTTTTCAAACAATTTAATTTCAAAGTGAATCATTATGAGAAACAATATTTCAAGTAGTTTTAATTTAATATAAACTTATGTAATAACAGATGTGTATTTGAAGGATATTAATTAAACTTTCTGTAGTTATATCATTTAATTAGTTTACTTTTTAATTTATATAAAAACTATTTAAAATGCTTCCAGAGTTTGGTCATATGTTGTGAATCCATAAAAGTTTTAGTTAATTTGCATAAGTTCTACAATTTTAATACAATATATTAGATTGTTACATTTTACCTACTATGAGTTGGATGCAAATAAAGTCCTGTTAGGAATATGAGGATTAAGAGCACCCATTTAAAAAATGTGAGCAACTGTTTTTGTATTTTTATTTTTCTGAATATTCAAAGATGTGTATTTATATCTAGAATCATTTATTATAAATGGTCACTAATTATTTTGAAAAAAAAAATGATTGTTAAGAAGTAATAATATTTGCTATTTAGTATTTATCCATAGTATTAGTATTGTCTTAGTACTTGTGTATCATTAATATTAATTTCTTAGTATCGAGTATCATATTGATTAATGTTGATAAACTGAGATGAAATATTGTTCGAAGTAATTATTAAGTAGGTACATTGTATTTCATTTGAGTTAGTGTAATTATAGATTATAGTTGCTATTAAAGTTCAAGTTAAATGTATAGTCTGCTGTTATATACAGTTGCATTTTACTGGATAACTCATTGAATAGGATATAATACCCGAGATAATATGAAATAATTATTATGTTATTATTATGGACATTTTGTAATTTTTATTGTAAGTTAATTGTCCTATTTTAAGTTTTATCAATATTTGTTTGTGTTAATAATTCAGTCAATAAAACTTTTTTTATATCTAGAGCTTTTAAGTTATTGATATTATTTTTAGCAGTTTATATTTTTAAATTTAATGACATTTAAGATTGTTTCTTGTTTTTAATTTAAATAAATGTTTTAAGTTAGTTTTTTTTACCATTTATTTTTATTTAGTTTTAAATAAACCAGATATCAAGAATGTTTTTTAATTAATAATATCTCTAAAACTTATTTAAAATCATCACCTTCAAATATACTGATGGCTATATAGGTAACACTTTGGATTTTAATTTTAGATTATAATTATTTATGGCCGTAAAATTATATACCACATAATATGTATTTTTTTTTCTTCTCATTTTAATTTAGATTATTAATTGAATGTGAATTTTTACTTTATTCTTACCTACCTAATTTTATTGTATTTGTGATACTACACAATTTTATATATTTTTTTGTAAATGGAGTTGTTCCGTCAATAAAGATAATAATAAATAATAATAATAATAAATGTTAAGCCAATAGTTCTGATCATAGTTTGTTTTGTAATATTTGTTGGCATTTTAAACTAGGGCACTAGGCACTTTAAATAAATATTATGAGTTTTAATTAAAAGTACCTAGGCAAGTTATACTTTAAAAACAGAATTTAGTGAACAGGTATATTTATTTATATTAATTGGTTGGAATTAAATAAGTTAAATAAGTGTAAGCTAGTTTAGTCTGATGCCAACATTAAACAATCTTTAATTGTTATTACTACAATAATAGTAATGAGCTTACAGGTGCTTATAATGCATGAAAGAATAGGAAGGTAGTATCTTTAGTATTATTTGTTAATTTCAAACAATCTTCTTTAAATTCCTTTCATTGTCTATTATTGAGGTTACCATCTGTACATTTTAACAATTATAATTTATGGAAAAAAATTGAATCTTTATTATAATAATGTAGTGAATTGTATAGAAATATTTAATAGACAGATATAATTTGTAATATTTTTCATAATAAAACTTGTATACAACTTTTTCAGGTGGCTATATATTACAAATAAAACATCATATTTAAGCAATTGTTAAAGTAATCATTGTTTAATAAATTGTTTAGAAATGTATTTGAATTAAATCATTGCACTTTTAATTTAATCAATATACCTATTGACTTACTTTCTTTAATTATTGTTATATTTGTTTTTATTTTTAGGTGGTACAGATAGCAATAAAGGGAAAAGTAAAAAATGGAAAAAAATCCTACAATTCCCACATATATCTCAGTGTGTTGATTTTAAACCACTAATAGGTAAGTTATTAGATTCAAAAGTTGAAAAATTATCTAAACCTAAATATATTATTATCATTTTAAAAATTATTCATGTTTTAGATATGAAATACAGCTATGTTATTGATCAACAACCAATTGGCCGGTTACTTTTTCTTCAATTTTGCGAAGAAGAACGACAAGAATTTCATCGTTACAATGTATTCTTAGATTCTATTGTAAGTTAAAATTAAAATTAAAATTAATTATATTTTTATATAATTTAATGTTCTTGTTATTATTCATGATTAACAGGAAAAATATGAAATAGAATCTGATGAAAATAGATTAGAACTAGCAAAAATACTTTATGATAGATATATAAGAAGAGACGTAAGTATATAAATCATTATTTAATTTTGATTATTTTTATGTGATTATTAAAAACTAACTGTTTTTGGTATTAGGCAGTTAATGCAGTGGACGTACTAAGTGAAGACATGATAGTTAGATGTCGGCAACAATTAGACTCTGCTCATAGAGAGTTATTTACTGATTGCTCAACTGCCGTGAAAACATTCTTAGCTGGTCGTCCATTTAGTTTATTTGAATCTTCAATGTATTTTCATAGGTTTTTACAATGGAAATGGTTAGAAAGGTGTGTATGTATTTTAATTATGTAATGGAAAGTATAGTGTTTTAAATATAAGTGCTATAACATGAATAATATCTAAGCTTAGTGATAATTTTTTTTTTTTGTTATTTATTTTTTTTTTCAGGCAAACGGTTACATACAAAACATTCCGCATGTATAGAGTACTTGGTAAAGGTGGTTTTGGAGAAGTTTGTGCATGTCAAGTCAGAGCAACTGGCAAGATGTACGCTTGTAAAAAATTGGAAAAGAAACGTATTAAAAAACGAAAAGGCGAAGCAATGGTTTTAATTGAAAAACAAATCTTACAAAAAATTAATTCTAAATTTGTGGTATGTTTATTGTTTATATTTATGTACATTTTATTTAAAAAATATTATTTATGCATTTTAAATTTATGAGTTAATAAGTTTTTAAATATTCATATTATTTTGTTTGATTTTAGGTTAGTTTAGCATATGCTTATGAGACAAAAGATGCACTGTGTTTAGTATTAACTATTATGAATGGTGGAGATTTAAAATTTCATATTTATAACATGGGCTCAGAACCTGGTTTTGAAATTTCAAGAGCTCGATTCTATGCCGCTGAGGTAATTTTTCGATTTAACTTATTCTGAGAAAAATTTAGTATATTTAAGTTTAAAATATTTTTTTCTTTAAAACTGTTAATAAGTTATATTTGTTTAAGACTACCTAATTAAATATTATTTTATTGGGTACTTGTTTGTAATCGCCCCGCCAGTGCCCCGTAAAAAATGTATTACCCCCCTCCCCACTCTTGTTTGTTATCGCCCCGCTGTATAGATATATTACGCTATTGCCTATTCTTACAATTATCTTGTTGATGATAGATGATCTATTTTAGAAAATATTTTGGAAATATCTACATGTAATACGTTGCTAACTTTCGAGTTTTCGTTTTTATTATGCCTACTTTGTTCAGACTTTTATGTAAAATTAAATTTTAAACTAATAGCCATTTTTTGGAGTCTTATTTGGTTGAATTTATGTGGAGAACACGTTTCGGGAAACATGATGCATTTCAAGCTATTTTAAAAGATATTTCAGAGTTCTGGCCTCCTTTGTAATTTAACATATTTTTTTTTAATTTATAATTATATTACATTTTTTAAATTTGAATTTTAAATTATTTTTAATAACATGAAGTATTGAAATATTTTTATATTTATTGTATAGTTTTTAAATTTATGGCAGGGCGTCAATAATATATTTTTAAAATTTGAATCTTATACTTTTATACTATTTTTAATAATATTAAATATTGAAATAGTTTTTATATTTATTGTATTTATTTATGGCGGGGTGATACATTTTTTTACAGGGCACTGGCAGGGCAATAACAAACAAGTACCTTTTATTGTTCTTGAGTAAATAATTGATTCTTAAATTAAAATCATGGTTTTAAAAATAAAATATGTCTATTGTTATGGTATTAACTAATTGTCACTAGTGTATAATAAAATGGTTATTTTATATCAAAAATTAACATTATTTATTTTATGCACTAACTGTGTACAGTTTATAAAAACACTAATTAATTTCTTTCATTACAGGTATTATGTGGATTAGAACATTTACATGTTCAAGGCATAGTATACAGGGATTGTAAACCTGAAAATATACTTTTGGATGATGCAGGGCATGTTCGTATATCTGATTTAGGTTTAGCAATGGAGATTCCTGAAGGTGAATCAGTCAGAGGAAGAGTAGGCACTGTTGGTTATATGGGTAAATACAAATTGATTTGTTAATTATAAATATGTATTTGCTAATTAAAATAATAATTTTATTATTCTTTTTATCTTATAGCACCAGAAGTAATTGATAATGAAAAGTATACATATAGTACAGATTGGTTTAGCTTTGGATGTTTAGTATTTGAGATGATTGAAGGTCAAGCTCCATTTAGAGCACGAAAAGAAAAAGTAAGATTAAATGTATACTCCTCACTATTAAATGTGAATAAATAAGTAAATTAAATTAATATAGATATCTATAAATATAAATAGTACCTATAATTAAGGAATAAATGTTTTATTTTGTACTAACGAAGGAAGAAAAAAAAGTTTAATAGGCAAACTTAGATTATGGTAGGTATATATTATGAACATTATGGTATGCTTACAGGTATGGCCTTTGTTATAAAACCTGTTCATATAAGCGTGAACAATGTGAGCGTAGAATATATTTTATTTATTTTTTTAATGTTTATACTGAATCATTAGTTTTACTATAAATATTCATAAGCGTGACATCGTGTACGCTTTAATACTGCTTAGCTGGCTTTAGTGTCACAAATTAAATGAAAAAAAAATATGCATATTATATTCAGCTATCGGAGGCTGATGATATACAATATTATTAAATCTCCATGGACTTGTTACACATATTTAAAAAAAATGTTATTTGTATGTTTGTGGTAGTAGGTACCGTGACTGATACATCTGCCTCAACGGGTCCATAATTGTTTAATGGTTTTTGTAGATATTTCTTAACAATTCTGAAGACATAAAAAAAGTGCCCATACCTACATCTTATTGGGTTTTGGAGTATGCGTCTATAAATTAGACATTATATATAATATAAATATAGTTTTAAATGTTAAGTCTATTATAAATATCTGAACTAATATTATAATATTTACAATAGGTTCTTTTTAGAGTAGGTTATAGTATAAATGTATATTTTATTCCTTAGGATCATGTTTAAAATATTAATAATCAAAATGTCAATTAACAGGTTAAACGTGAAGTAGTTGATCGGAGAGTAAAAGAAGAACAAGAAAAATACTCTCATAAATTTACTGAAGAAGCTAAATTACTGTGTAAACAAGTATGACCATCAATCATTATTCATTACTATTAAGTAACACGACAAACTCAATTATTAATAATTATTGAAAATAAACTGTTATACTTATTTATATTTTGAATGTATTACTCAATTGTAGAATATTTTATTATTATTTTTAAGTAATTTAATTTCAAATTTTTATTTTTGTTAATAGTTTGACATTCTAAATGAATTGTCATTGTATTTATGAAACTATGCGAGCTCTATTAAAAACATACATATTCTATATTAAAAAAGAATTATTATATGATTTTAATTACTTAATAGTGATCAGTATTTCTAAATTATTTATTTAATGTAAGAATTATATTTTATTTAGAATATGAATCTTATTTGATAGCTAACTTGTGTGCTGGTGCATTATATTATAACTGATGTACAGATTGTAGACATGGCGAGATGATGGATTTTCATTGCCCCACTGTCGCCTATATTAATTAGCTACTGCACAGTACAGTTCTTTTATTGAGTGTAGTACATTTATCTCTATAATGTTAGGTATTAATAACACATTTTCCATTGGTTTATTAATATTTTAAAAATTGTAATACCTTTTAAAACCTTTTAAAATTTTAGATAAACAGTAATAGGCAATTTATATAAACTTTTAAAAACTTAATATGTTTTAATTTACAAAAATTTAATTTTCAGCTATTGAAAAAGTCTCCAAAATCAAGACTTGGTTGTCATTATGGTCGTTATGGTGCTAGAGAAGTAAAACAGCATGATTTTTTTAAGACCATTAACTGGAAAAGACTTGAAGCCGGTGTAGAAGATCCTCCATTTCTTCCAGATGTATGGTTTATTAAGTTATATTTTTATTGATTCTATTATCTTATTAACAATGGTATATGTTCTATTATAGCCCCATGCTGTTTATGCCAAGGATGTATTAGATATAGAGCAGTTTTCCACTGTAAAAGGAGTGAATTTAGATGCCACAGATGATACATTTTATTCGAAATTCAATACAGGCTCAGTGTCTATACCGTGGCAAAATGAAGTATGTTTTCGATTTTGAACATCTGAACTTACTGTATTTTTTTGACATTTATTTTATATTTAATCAAATTTCATACTTCCAACATAATGTTTCATTTGTTAAGTTTTCTGTATATTCTATAATTTTTTTCCACTTTTCTTCTCTAGAAAAAAATATTTATCGAAGTTATAAATATTTTTCATAATCAGGTTTTTTGGAAAAAAAAGTGCAATAAGTTAGTCAATATTGTAATACCATTGATTATAAATACTAAATAATATAATAGTATTTATAATCATTGATAATACTAAACTACTAAGTTATGTATTAAGTATAATTTTGTTATTTTATTCAACTGTTAAATAAAGATAAATGATTTCAAATGAATTTATTAACAATATATAAATATTAGTTTAAATGATTATTGGTTAACTAATATTTAATTATTTGTGTTGTATTAGATGATCGAAACTGGTTGCTATAAAGAACTCAATGTATTTGGACCAAATAAAACGAGATCACCTGATTTAATTTTAGATTTAATGCCAGAACCTGAAAAGACTGGCTGTTTTCCATTTAGTAGAAGAGTAAGTTTACTATCATTAAATATAATTTATTTACATCATTACATCTAAGAATTAAAGATTTTTATGCTTTTGATGATTCTATTAAAAATTATCATAAAGCATACTAATATTTGAATTTATTTTGTTTTAGAAAACACAATCAGCTAGATCAAAGCCAGTTCCTATTAAGGATCAATGTTTTCTTAATAAACAAAATAAAATTGCCGACGAAATCTCAAGTTGATGGAATATCACATCTATAGAGTTTAGAGTCCAGGTGATTTAATACATTACCACTGATCCTACAATCCTTTAATTTTTTTTCTCCCTAAAATCTTTAAATTGACAAAATCTGTTTAAATATATTTGTAAAAATTCATTTTTATTTTCTTACAAAAACTTTAAATTAAATAATAATTAATCAAAGATTTATGACAAAAGAAATTAAAAACAATGAAACATGAATATTTGCAATAATAAACAAGGTTAAAAGTTTTTTGTACCCTTTTAATCTAGTACATTCAATCTTCATTGTTTTTTTTCTTTAACAATGTCTACTAAACAATATCTATTCAAATGTTTTAGTCAGGAAGCTAAAAAATCTCATTACGATTTGTCATACACAAAATCTCCATATTGGAATTTGTTTTATGATTTTTTTTTTTTATGTCTTATTATGTGTTATTTTATGTTGATTTTTTTTATTATTGCATGGCAATTTGTAATTCTGATGGGTTTACTGACTAGTACATTGATGATATTTTATTATTATTATTATTTTTTTTTTTGAAATTCATAACATAATTACTTAGGCTGTTGATAAAGTGATATTGTTAATTGATTTTATTTTTAAATTTATAATTAACTATAATTTTAAACATTGTTTAATCAAACTAAAATACGCATAAATATGGCTGTAATGTGGCCACTCAAATTTTAACCTACTTAAAATGCTACAAAATGTCGATTTCTTTGTCTTCCCACTGGGTTTTAAATTTTATTATTAATTACTTAATTTTAAACCATAATACTTTTACTGTTAACAATCGATATATAAAGTACAAATTGGAAGAAAACATTTTTCTAGCTACCATGTATAAAGTTTACTTAACATTAAGGTCTTCTTTGAATGGTCAAAATAATAAGTTAATGTACACATATTTCATTATTCTGTATAGTTACTTTTTTTAGTCTTCCATAAATAATTGATTACAACTTAAAATTAAAATACATTTGTTTTAATTCTAAGTTTGAATATTATAGCAATTATAAAACTTTTAATTATTATGTATTTAAGGTTAAAAAATCGCGTGTAGCAACAAAAACAATCGCAATAAATATAAAAACGAATATACCTCTAACAGGCAGCTGATTAGTTAATGTTGTGCTGACTCTTGCCACTTTATATATGTATAATATATATATATATATATAATATTGAAACAAAAAACTTGCCCAAACATAGGTAATGATAATTACCGAACCTTTTAAATTTATCTAGTTAATTTTTAATATTTAAATATTAGATGTCTAAGTAATATAATATTATAAACATAAATACTGAATAGTATCTATAGATTATATAGAAATTTATATATATTCTAATAAGGCAGCCCAAAATGTGGTTTGCGTTATTTTTTTGTGCAAATATAATAATTATTATTAAATTATCTATAATATGTAGGTACACATAATATATATATATAAATATATATATACGTCATGTATGTATGTAAAAATCAATTTTGAATGACTGAAGTAGTTACTGCTTGTATAGCGTTTATATAACATTTTATACAATTTATTTTCTACATAAAAGAAAAAAAATTTATAAAAATAAAGATCCTAGTCCTCATAACAATTACTATATAATTTTTTTTTTTCATGACTATAAAGCTGTGATGCAAAAACTATTCATAACAAACTGTATTAGTTTATTATTATTTATTAATTTTATTTATTTGTTGTCTACATAATTAAAATTGTACAATATATAATATTATAAAAAAATAGTACATTGTTTGTTAAAATTATTTTCCAATTTAAATTCTAGTACTTTATAAAATTCAACAATATATTCGCTTAAAATTTGTAATTTTTTTTTTTCAATATAGACGTGTATAAAAGCATTAATGTGAGTATTTATTATTATTATTTTTTTTAGTATTTTAACAAATATAATAATAATATGATAGTAGAAATATTTAAATTTTTATCAAATATGTTTCTGATAAAACAATTTGAGTAATCTTAAATAACTGTTAAATTAAGTTGAAGTATATAAGTACTTCAAGTAATATAAACTTATGAAAATGTCATTAATCATAATATAAGTGTTTTTTGAGATTAGCTCCAATCGTTTTTTTTTTATACGATTGGTTTTGGTTTTCATACTGCCATTTAGCGAAGCTACTCTTGTTCTTATATTTATTGTCATCATAACAGGTTGGTAAATTTTTAAAAGCCCTTTAATCGAAGGCTTCACTCTACATCTATAATAGGGCTATAGGTATTACACTTAATATAAAAAAAAAAAAATTATTATGTAATAAAATATATGAAAATAATTATAGATGGAGTTGGCATTGGTAAAGCGTGTGATCTACCGTGGCCGCCGTGATCTACTATTTATAGATTTTACTAGGTGATTACCGTATTGAACATAATACAACAGCTAACTCTCATAGTCTCATAGTTCTGATACCACAAATTCTGAAAAAGAAAATCAACCAGTAAATAACCGTAATTAGAGACGTAGGATCGAAGATCCTTGGATGTTTGGTTTATGTTGAAAAATGGTGATGTATTAGAACGCAGATTTTTTTATTGTTGAACTAAGAGATAAAAATACATAATTCCGTTCATACAAAGAGAAGTAATTTATTATTATGGAGTTTATCATTATGTGAACTATGTTCACTAGACTAACTTTCTGAACAAATAGGAAACTTTAACATCTAGTGTTTTCATTGAAATTATATCTCTTTATTAAAAACCAAAAATTATTTAAAAAAATTATAACCATTGTTCAAATAAACGTCAATGAGTACCTAGACACCTGTTGATAGCAACTGTATTCAATAAACTGTACTCTTCTGCTGCCATATATGATTACATACATTACTTATTATATAAACTGTATTTTGAATTTTTAAATAAGTTAAGCACAGATTTATATTTCAACAAAGAAATATCTGTAGTTTATTCAGTTTATTGTTCTGTCATACCTATGTCGATACTTAAGCAGGTAGGTATTAAGTACCTATACAATATAATAATTTATATAATAGTAATAACTATATAACCTAGGTATAATAATATATTGACTTTGGTAAAATTTGTACGCACATTAAATCAAAGGTATAAATCGGTAAAAAGTAAAATACACTTTAAAAATAAAAAATAAAATAATAGTAATACAACAATGAATGAATAAAAAAAAAGCACGTATTGCAGCATTATAATACTTCTTATAATTAAAAAAAAAATAAATACATAAAATGTACATCAAATAAAACTTAAATAAAGGAATATAATTTAATAATATGTGTTTTCGGTTGTCACTTTTTAATTAGGTACCTAGTAGATAATATATATATTATATTATAATATTATATTGTATACTGTATAGGTATATAAATTATTTTGCAAACGATTTGTTGTTGTCACATATGTGTTAAATATTATATACAAAAGTTATACAGCGTTAAGGTATACTCGTACCCCCATTTTTTGTTTAATAGGTAATAATTATTCAAGTCAAATTCTGATTCTTGGAATTTTTAAATAAGCTTACAACCATATTTTGAATTTATTGGGATATTGTGTAAGTACCTATTATTTAAGGATGAATACCTATCCTGGGTGATATGAACTTCTGTTTTTCAAATTTATTGATAAACCTAATTCAATATTTGAACGTGGAGTACCTATTTCAGTATAAGAATGTATGTATGAAAAGGTATAATAGTTCTTAAAAATCGTCTTACAAAATAAATTTTAAATAGGTATAGGTACCTAGTTAAATCTAGGTATTGTTTATTACACCTGACCTTTTTTTCAAACTATAATTGCTAATAGGTTTATACTATATTAATAACTATAATTTTAAGCTCATCATAAGCCTTCATATCCTCCCAGTTCCCACATGCATTATTAAGTAGGTAGACTTATTATCCTTAGTACCTACACCATGTTAAATATCACAACAAAATACTTGTATTAAATTTCGATTTTTATATGTAAACATTTTCAAAAAAAGTTGTCCATTAAATTATTTAAACATAATAGAAAAAAAAAGTTTATATCTCCACAGATTTAAGAATATGGTTAATTGTGGTTTAAGGTAGGTATACTAATAATACGAGTATGGCCTTAGTACCTTTATGTTTAAAAATAAGATTTTGTCAACTGCATTGTCGAAGAAAAAATGAGGTTGGTGATCATTTTAAGTAAATTATCCTGTATACCTAATACAATATACTATACATACTTATAAATATTACCTATGTTATTCGTCGGTGTGCGGATAAAAAGGAGTAGTACCTATATGTATATGTTGTTCATTGACAGCTTTTCTTTCATTTTTCACTGCGGTAATTTCCACACTGTGTTTGATAGAAAATGCTTTTTCAAAAACTCCGATTTCAGCTTGTATCATTATACAGACAAATCTAACGATCTATAGATAATTGTAATTTTGTTTGTCATGCATAAAATATTTCCTGTGTGTAAGCTTTTAATTTTTTTGAACTTTTTTATATAAAATGAAATAATTTTTTAAATTATAAATACATACAATAAATTATATTATTTATAGGCTTTATATAATATTAGGCGCATTTATAATAAGCAGTAAATCCAATACATGATATCTATATAATAAACTAAAAAATGAAAATAAAATTAGAAATATCTCAAATATAATAGGTATGCATGAAAATCATGTATATAAACGGTATATATATGTTTGAGTAGGTAGGTAATACAATTTTACCATTAGAATATATATTTTCTCTGTAATATTACACGGTATAATTGTTAAGAAGAGCATTGCTAGTGTAACATAATGAAGTAATTATCGCGATGAAAAATAAAAATATGCTTTGAACATGAACGAATACAAAAACTAGAACTATCAAAGAGAATGAGTCAAGCGTTGCTATTTTTCAGGAAATAGAACGTCTCGTTTCTATCTTTTGATTATTATATAATAGTAAAATGGCTTTAATATTATTTATGGCTAATTCAATACCAAAAATAATAAAACAGACAATAATTAAAATTCAGTGATAAAAACTAGTATAATTTTAGATAGGTAGGTTATAGGTTATAATAAGTACCTACCTAAAACAGAATTACAACAATATACCTTATAAAATAATCGACAAATTGATTTATTCTCCTTATAGGCATTTACTCGCACACCGATCACGTATTATATGAATGTACACATAAAATATTATATAATAGGTATACATATTATTTTATAATAATATAAATTATATTTATTAATTATAAATTTATAACACAACACACACACACACACAAACATACAAACAATAAGGAACTATAAAAAACGTAATGATAATATTACATAATATGTAGTTAGGTTTTGGTATTGGTATAGGTTACTACAGTCTACAATGTATGGTATTTAGGATGACATTATATTAAAATTATACAATTATATATATATATATATACAATTATATATATATATATATATAGATTAACAGTTGTATATATAGATACTTATTAATTGTCTAGTGTTCATAATATTATTTAGTATTAACTATAGGTAGTATTATATATAATAGCTAGTTATTATTTTTTTTTTTTTTTTTAAGCACCAGAGGTCACACACACAGACACACACATCCACAAAAACACGTGCATGTGATCATTATTTTGGGATTCTTTATATCAATATGACGAATCCATAATAAAGATCTAAATTCCAAAAAACCTAAAAAAAATTGAGTTTTCATTGAAATTTCCTAAAAAATAATAATAAAATTTTAAAATCATCCAAGTTTTTGGGCTACGAAAAAAACCGTTTTTATAATAATAAAATGACATGGTATTATAATTATACGCATATAGGTAATGTCGGATAAAAATAGTTAATGATTATAAGTTTTAAAATCGTTAAATCTATGTTTTAAAATTGATGGATTAAGTAATTGTTGAGCTATCATAGTTGCAGTATACTAGAAGCTAATAAAAAAAAAAAAAAATTGATGGATTGCAATAAAATTTAATATGCATCCGATATCTGAATATCCAACAAATTTGTAATGGTGACATATTGTATATGAACATATTTAATGAAATTAATTGCTCTTGATATGATAAAAAAAAAACCATTTAATCATTGTTCACGAATCTCTGGCACCGTACCTAGTGGTATACTCCGAGTTAGATAATTTTGGAATTTTAGCTACGATGAAAAAGAATATAACTAATGTTCCCCACATACTATCGTGAAGAGCATAATTTAACTTAATTTAAATTTTATCTGTGATCGACTAATATTTTTATACTATCTTATATTTGTTAATTTGCTATCAGTATAAAACAGGTCAGATATTCGATAGTATTTTTTAATAATTATACTAAAAAAAAAGAAGCTTTGTGGAAATATCACTGTAAGTAAGTAATTCTTATAAACTTTAATCACAGAACAGGTAACTGCACATTCTCGGCGTCATAATAAGCGTAGGTACTTATTTACAGTGTGCGCACTGGGCGTGTGTATAAAGCATACGTACGAGTTTAAATATTTTAGGTAGATAATCCGATTAATTGACTTGGATACACCCAGGTCGAGTATATTATACAAAACGCAAACCGTTTTGGGAATTTTATTATTGTTATTTTTTTTTGCAGTTTAACATCGATATAAATATACAAAATAATCCGTTTTAATATACCTAACTAAACGTCGTAATAAAGACGTGCATACACCGTACAACGATGTATTGATATATTATCATCATTGTACACATTGACTCGGCAAAAATCAGACTTATATAAAATATAATATATATTATATAACATTTCACACCGCATAATAGTTTATATTATTTATCAATTTTTCTATAGTGTGAGACTAACAATTATCTTTGGTTTTAGAACGTTATTCATTACCTACGGAGTACGAGTTTTACGTACCATTTTTCATTCGTACAAAAATACTTGTACAATTGTTTTACAGTATATTATTATAAACCGTGAAAATAAAGTACCTATGTAGAAAGTGTAAAAAAAATATTAAATGAGAAATTAAATTATTACTATTTTTTTTTTTTACGTTAAATAAAAATGTCTAAGTAAATACTAATTTTCTCATTGTTTTTGTAAATAATTTATAAGTATAAACTTCGGAAAACGACTGTTGGCCGTTTAAAAATTGATTTATTTTGAAATTACTGTTTGTGTACTTCATATTACCTATATAATAATATTTATTAAATACTAAATAGTGTATAGGTAACTATGAAACTATTCGGACCGTTCGAGTAAATATACATTTTAAATATAAATATTATGACGTTTGAAAACTATTCGAAATTCGAATTTATGGTATATGCATTTTGCGTGTTTCGATTGTTCTGAGTCACGATTACAGGAAATATTATAACATATTAAATAATTACCTAATAGGTATAATAAAAAAATCAATTTAAATTCAATAAATCTATGTGTAATATTTTGTGTTGTGAATTGTCATATACCAAAATGAAAACAGAAATTTTTTACCTATATAGTATATTATGATCGGAAAAAAAATCATTGTACCACAATATTCACAATGAGTAATATAATTACGCAATACAATACTATGTAGGTAACATAAATATATATATTTTAGAATTTTATCGTAGGTACCGGATATAATAATCCATATATTATGTTTAAACGCATAACACCTCGGAAATATTTTGTCGTAGTATTTGTAACATGTAGACTCTTGTACATTATCGGGCACGCATATAAAAAAAAAAAAACATTTTTGGGGACGAGGGAGATGGTCCATAAGGAAAAAGAAAAATATTAAATATTATTATCTTTGATACACAAAATATTGTAAATGCAATGTTATGAATTACGATGACGTTATTATAATAGTGTTTGACATCGATCTTTATAACATACTTTATGGTATATGAGGATATAACGTCTACCTATTTAAAATATATAGGTATATAATTTTTTTTTTTAAATGTACCGAGGAAAGAGATTGAATCCCAACCCCCCTACAAACGTGTTTGCATTTAGGTATTTATAAGTTACAGTAGTATTATTGTTTTTGTAGGTCGATAGGTAGGTACGCGTGATTTGTGTGGACGAGGGTCTGGGGAGGTTCGTTCATGTATTACACTATATTACATATAATATTATAAATACACGTGTGTTATTGTTATAGGATATAATAGTTTCAAGTATATAGATACAAAGATACAAATTAATAAAAATGGATAGAAATGGATAAAAATTATCGAAAGAAAAAGTCGATCGGAGATATGTAACGGCGTGATATGTGGCGTAAAATTTGAAAAAGACGATACTCGAAAGAGTTTAGGGGGGGGGGGGCAATAATGAACAGAGGTGATGTCTTGTTGGGTTTACTGTGTAGTAGATGGGTATTATATTATACATTTACACCTATGCTATATAATTCAAGTTGTACATAGGTATATCGTAAGGCTTATATCAACAAAAGTTTTGTTGTGTGACTGTGATAATCTCGTTTATATCGGTCATAATGGTTTTGGTATATTTGTCGACCTATTAAATTTAAACATTATTATAGTAGATAATATTATTATTGTTATTATATTATACAACAACTATTAGCAATAATGTATTGGTTCACATATTATAATATGTTTAACTATTACGTTAATCGACTATCGTGAATAGATATACCTATACGAATACGATAAATTATAATTTATATTATTATGATTTTAAATAGGTTTATTTCATGATAAATACTACTTATGTATACAATATCCTTGAGAGGGTATTTTACATCGAAGTCGATTACAATACTCCAGGGTCGTTACAAATAAAGGAAAATGTAGATGTGAATTTCGAATATGTATAACCTGTGACACGAACTATATAGAAACCAACACCTCTATTTTGGTAAGTACCTAGGTAGTAGATACCATCTTATTATGGACCCAATATAAAAATTGAATTAAAAAAGAATAATTATTATAGTTTATCGTTTATAGTCGACAATTTGTTGTACTATGTTCTTTTTAGTATCTATTTAAATCGAGTAGGTAGATTATGATTAAATACAATATTATCTTATTTTTAATTTTAAACTATTAATTTCGTGTATGGGACAATAAAAATTAAAATCGAAGGATGAAATCTTTATAGAAATATTATTTTGGTCCAAGAACAGTTGTTTCATATGTAAACACTGAATACCGTTAAAACACCAAAAAAAAAAAAAAAAATTATACGATTTCGATCGATTGGCGAAAATCGTGGTAGAGAGTTGCTGGTAAGGTAGTCTAAATCCCAAAAATTGGCCCCCTTAAAACGATTTAAAAAATAGTTTTGATATTTAAAATTTATGAATCTTCTTCATATAGATAATGATGTGAATGTATTTTGCTCAGGTTATGAAGCGTAGTCAGTGGTGGTCAATCAACATCCGTTTGTTTATCCCAACCGAGTCAACCTACATCTGTAAAGTAAATCTAACTGCAATTATAGTAAGCCACCAACTACGATTCTTAACGTGAACAGAGTATAGGTAGACTTATAATAAAAATAAAAATAAAATGTGATTTGATTCTTAAATATTTAAATAATTATTTTAACAGAAAAAATACTTCTCATTTTCTACGAATACTTTGTGGTAGAAAATTTCATTGCTATAAATCATCAAAGGGGTTACGATAGAACTCTTCTATCTCAGCTTTCTGATTTTTATAACATAGAAATTGTTTTTAATTAAAAATAAATATCTTAGGTATTAAAAATCGAAAAACTTATGGAGTTTTAAGTGTAAAATAATTTTCATTTTTTGTGATTTTAAATGCACATCAATTGAAAAATAAAATAATAGAAAAATGATAGAATTTTGTAATACATAGGTACTCTCTACCCTCATAAAAATTTTACCAGATTTCCAACCAAATTTTTTATCACACTCACACATTCACAAACACACACACACACACACACACACACAATATTTATATATTTATATCACAACGAATATTATATTATTATTTTAATAAGCAGTTCAGATCTATTTTATTATGGCGATGACTACACATATATTATATTTTTAGCTGAGTGCACATCAGACGTAACTCTCGTGCGGTGACGGCTGATGGAGTTTCAGCATTCCCGCCGCGGTGATGTCGTTCAACCGGTTGATGATGCGCCGGCCTCCGGCTGTCCGGTCACTCCGGTCAACCGCCGAAACGACGGTGACGCCGTTACGCTTCATCCGGGCGTACATGTTGGCCGTGGCCGCCGCGGTGGCCCGGTCGTTGCCTCCCCCGTCGCTCTTTACGCTCGACGTGGCCGTGGTCGTGGTCGTGGTCGTGCCGCCGTTGGCCGAGCCGCCCGCGTGCGCCGAGGTCGTCGTCACCGTGCCCTTGCGGCCCAGGTGCCGGTTGGCCCACGGGCCGCGGCGCAGGCCGCACAGCCGCCGGAACCCGTCCCGGAACTTGGACGACATGAGGTTGTACAGGATGGGATTGAGCGCCGAGTTTATGTACAACATGATGCGGCTGAAGAACAGCAACAGGTAAAAGTTCTTGACGCCCAGCAGCTCCATGATGTTGTAGTCGGGCGGCGCCAGGATGATCCACAGGATGAGCGCCCGGAACGGCAGCAGGCACATGAAGAAGGACACGACCACGGTGCCCAGCATGAGCACCACCTGCCGGCGGTACCGGAGCGCCGCCCGGTTGGTGTTGGGCGCCACCGTTCCCGGATTGGCCATCAGGTGACGGGCGATGATCACGTACAATACGGACAGCACGAACAGCGGCACCACGAAGAACGCCGATATGGTGCCGACGAAAAACAGTACCGGCCACACGGTGATAGCCTCGGTACGGCACACCGGCACCAGCGTACCGTCCACGTACTCTTCCCAGTGGTAGTCGGGTAGCCTGAGTATGGGGCTGCGAACACAAAGAAAAAACACGCGTGCGCGCGCGCACGACCGACATGGCACGCGCGCGGGCGCGTCGACGATTAGTATGTCGTGATAAAATGACATATATATATAATAGCTGCGGAAGCGGAAGAGATCGTAATATGTAGTCGTAACTAATGTCATATTATAGTGTTTGGGTGTCACTGGTTATTATATTATTAATATTATCGTCCGAAAACTTTATGTGCTGCATAAAGATGACATAATATTATACACAGGTGGCTTAAATTTTTTCTTTTATTTGAAAGTGTTCGTCAGTAGAGATTTCACTACGTTTGGACGTTTTCGAAGATAAAATAATATATTATTATTATTATTATAACATAGGTAATAACACTAAACTTTATTTTTTATATTAATATTTAAGTCGAACAGTGATTATTTAAGCGCACTACAGTACTATACTAACTATTCGGTTAGAATTCAAGTTTTAGCGGTCTAAATATCTCCGAAAAACACATTTAGAGAAAGAAATATAATCTCCAATAAGTCATAAGTGAAAAAACGGTCGAATAGGCATTTGATCGTAAATAGTGTTTGGCAGTGGAGTGGCAAACTCGGAATTGTAGGAAAGTCTAATGCTATGTGGGTATGCCCACTTCACTGAAAACCCGATAAAGGCATTTACTGTCATATTTTTAACTACCCGTCATAGTAAATTTGGTATTTACTATACTTAACAATAGTTAATACTGAATAATTGCCCATTGGTATTTACCCTTTGAAAAATTTAAAAGTAGCCGTTTCACCTATCGATTACCCCTTGGTCACGCAATACATAAATATTATTAGATATATGAAATCAATAATTGCAGGTTTTCTTAAAAAACATTTTAAGTTTAGAAATAAAGAATATTACACACTGCAGTGACTATTCGTAGATGTATATTCATATTTACTACTCTATTGTTATTTACTTTAAAGTTAGTTCTGAAGTGAATGAGTTTAAATTAGAAACTACTTGTCAATGATCGGTGTTTATAGTGTTTATACGCACAAGTAGGTTTTTGAAAAAATATTCTGCTTTTCACAATGTGTTGTTATGTGGTTAGGAAGAGTACAATATTCATAAATGGTATTATTGATTGATGATATGGTGAAATAAAAATGTATAAATAATCATATATTTAGCTTTAAAAAATATAAACAAATACAGTAGATCGAAAAAATTAGAGTATTGTAATGCGTTAAATGAATCTTTCGACATAGTATTCAATGGGTTTCCTTTTAAAACTAAGTTATATTATTCATGAATTCAACAAAAAGGTTAACAATTTAAAAACTGTCAAAAATTTGTATTTCAAAAATAATTTCTTTTTTTATATTCAGGTATATATTCTTTGAAATGAAATATAACAAGTATTTAAGAGGAGTGAGGTTATGGATGTGTTATACCTATGCATAGTATAATAAATATTTATGTATAATATATTATATATAGAGCTGTAGATAACAATAATACATACCAATCTCGCTCGCGTTAAACCTAAAAATATTTGGCGGGGTCAATATTACATATAATATTATAAAGTAGCATATTGCGCAAGCTGTGTTTTATCGTCACCACGGGCACAATTTCGTACGAGCACGAATCTTCACGGCCATATGATCAACTCTTGATTTATGTAATTTGAGGCCTAGAGCGATACAAAAATGTATAGGCTTCTTCCTACTTTATGTATATAATATTTTGAAGTAACTACGAAATATAGAAGTACACAATAGTAATAATATATATGATATTACATTTGTGTTTGATGTAAACTATTTTTATTTTTTAGATGTAAAAAAAAAAACGATTGAGAAAAAATCATAAAAGTCAACATTTTTGATTCTACCATCGTGTATTTGTTTTTAATATTTATTTTCTTCTGAACTGATATGTATTTTATCGAAATGTGCTAAAAGTCCATAAATATTCATATCGATCGCGTCAAACACAAAAAAAAAAAACACAGTTGCAACAATTTCACTACAAAATAAATATATAATATTATATTTTAGGTTTGGCTGGTATAAGAAGGAATATCCTAACATTAATATGTATATTTTGTTCGCACATGACAATCTTTTTAATTCTATAACTTGATTATATAATCTTAAACATGTGCATTTCCCTTCTGAATTTGTACTTAACGATTAAGTCCTCACTTATGTATTGAGATACTGAGAATATTATTAACGAGCGCAAAAATTGGTATGTATTATGGTTATTATAGGAATAATTTTGTTGTACAGGTAATCTATAAACTCCGAGTGACAGCCGTTGCCATTCAATAATAATTTATTATCTTAAAATAATATATAATATTATATTGTAGGTATGCCATTTATATTGAAACAAACTAAACGAGACTCGAGAGATGTCGAAATATCGAATCGTCCAACTACAAAACGTGAGTACCTATTATATTATATTATACACAGTCGAAGTACCTGCAGCGGCAGTCTCTCGGAGCTTCTTTGTAAAACATAACAAAAATGTATTAATATTAAACATGTAATATGGAAATATTAAATTTATATAACAAAGTAGATTGTTTTAATAAATAATATTATAACGAAACAAGCGATAAGAACCCAAAACCGTTTGATAGCATATGAAAGGCAGTTTTAGCAATACGAGTATACGACAGTTAAACTATTTAAGTATTTATATATTTAAGTATATAATATATATATATGACACGGTTGTGAATTTACTGACTTACTGTGGTTCATACAGTACTCAATGTGGGTATATTATCGTATCGATTTCAATGTACATGAACCTAAGGTTGGACTGGACCTTTGGGATATTGAGAAGTGTTTCAGTGAGCCAGTATTTATTATACATAATATAATCACTGACCACGGAAGTTCAAAAAAATAATTTTAATAAATAATTAATGTTAAAAGACTGGTAAAAAAAATAATAACTAGATACAGGTTTGATTAATCTAATCTAATCTAATATATTAATATATTATTTCTAATTTATTCCCATGTTACCACCCAAGGATAAAGCCAATACGAGACCGTGTCATACATATCTATACATTTTCATATACATATTATATTATACGTATTTTTGTCCATAATTACGATCGTGTTAAAATAATTTTAATTGCGAAACAATATTGTCGTGTAAATGCTAAAATGATACGGACGTCACGATAACTGTACATAAGACGATTACACATCACTATATTATATTAAACACGATAGTTGCACTTATTTATACATTAAAGGCGTGTTTTTTTACGCGAAAACGAAAACGATACCGATGTATACAGTGCCCAAAAATTTATAAAATATAAGAGACTTTTACCACATATATTTTATAATGTTATCATAATAAATATTATGTATAATAATTTATACAATCATTACGTAGGTAGGTATAGGTATTTATTATGTAATCGTAATAATAATATATACATGGAAAACGCCATCGATTATATTAATTTTATAACTATTATTAATACACCAATATCGCGAATCATGATGTATTATATTTTAATACATTGCAGACGTAATACGTCTTAATGTCTTATAATGATATTATTACAAAACGCAAAGCCCGTATTAAAAAAACAATTTGAGATCCGCAACAGCGCAATGAGCGGCGCTAAGCGATCGCCTCCAGAAAACCGATGAGCCATTTTACGCATACAAAAAATAAATAAATTATAATAATAATAAATAACAACGTAATATATAAAAGCGTCTATATATATTCATATACAGGCTACGAAATAATAATAACGCAATTTAAGCGCATATTATAATATAATATATAGTAAATTTTTTCATAATAATAACAATATATAATATTATTATGATTCTTAATCGTGTCGCTTTTGTAATAATTCATTCGCTCGTAATTATGACGCACTATGTATAATAATAACAATAATCAAAGCTTTCCCAAGCCGCAATAGTACGATAGTATCAGCTGCCATGGTATATATAATAACGTATAAACGTATAGACGAACACATATTATATATATATTATAAGGATATAATAGCTTTTAAAAATTATAGACTCGAAATAAGAAATATTTGCAACCTCAAAACGCGAAAGAAAGAAATAGAGAAGAACGTACTTCAGCCGGCCGTGATGATAGAACACAAAATAATGTATAATACAACAGACTGTCAGCAGACGAGGTGTGTGTGACTCTCGTACCGATTTTTCTGACCAATATTACGTATAAATATTACGCGTAAGTAATATGTTTTTGCTTGTAAAACAATGTGTAAATATATAGTACATTTATCGTTTTATGGTCGTATAAAAATCGATACGGTTCACACGTGTATTTTGTGTATATGTTATTATTATAATATAGGTGTTAAATGTTTATAATATTATAGTTGATGATAATTCCGTTGCGGATATTTTATTGTGATATTAAATTTATACATAATAATAATAAATGAGGACATGCACGTCAAAATAGTATTAGTCTGGCGTAACGCATACAGTACATTCACGAAGGCTAAATATAATAATTGTTTCATATAGTAAAAATATATAATAAGCTTAGAAAACAGTAACGGATTTATGGAAGAGTTTTTTTTTTTTGAGGGGAGGGAGGGGGTAATTTTGTGTTTTTTCAACATTTTTAATGACATGTATGTATTATAATATGTTCATAATAAGTTTGCACCCCCCTCTTAACCGTGTAAAAATCCTAAATCCGTCACTGTTAGAAAATCTATATAATATTATGATATGAAATAATATGACAATAACATAGATCACATGGCGAAAGCGCCGCAAAATATATATAGATACACAAGTATATTCCAGCTAAAGCAGCTATAGTCATTTTATTTGGATCACAACAAAAGCCTATAACATGTTATGACAGTGCTAATATAAGACGTAAATAAATAATGAATAAAAAAAATTAATAATAATCAAATACTACCGTTGTGTACATATATTTTTTAGATTCCTTGGTCGGCCTTAGACTCTTCGGTGCGTCGAGCTATATAATATTATAATATAGTGCATATTGTGTTTACTCCCATTCACTATTCCAGTATATTATGGTACTATATTACATAAACAAAATATATGCTGTGCGTAAAATGTAGGTTCATATGAAATGCGATAAATGCGTGTCACTGCAAAATACTAAAAATACTACATATATATTTAAATTATATATGCGATGTAAAACGATTGTATATAGTATTGAAAATTCTTTTTTAATAGGCGTGTAGGTCTGTAATGACGACTCTCGTGATCGTGCATCAAATCCATAGTATGTGCGTTTAATCGTCTTGATGAACGAATTGATAATTTCAATACTATAATATGCTATACGGCATGTACTTCACCGATATTTGATAAATTAGGCTGTGGCTCTCAGTCTTACAATTTAGAAATTATAAGACGAAGAGAGGAATAGGTAATCCAGCACTTCAAGGATGTACAAGTTTCGGGGAGGAGTTTTTCCTTTTTGAAAGGGAAATTGAAAATAAAAGCTATTTTTTTCCAATCAATATAATATAGACATCTACTACTTGAAATTATATTAGTAATTTAAAAAAAACCTCAACAATTTGTGGGGGGGGGGTGTATTTAAACTTTATGAATACTCAATACGTATTTGAGCTACGTATATATCCGAGTATGCTGCGATAAGCTTTACGCTTTAAATAATTATTATATACCTATGAGAAACCTCATTCCATTGGTCACGTCGCGGCCGTATCTATTACAAAAAGCAAATAATATAAAATTATTTTTTTATCACAAATTTAGTTAATCTTAATAACGCTACAACTGCCTATCACTTAATTAATACTGCATAGGTTTCGGTAGAACAGATATTCACATACATAGAAATATCCGCGAGGGTTGTCGAAACCGTGTTAGACGTTTTGTAAATTTGCCTATTGGTATTATAATATAAGTATGTTCTATAGGTTGCAATTGTCTACGAATCGATATATTATTATATGATAGCCAATTTCTCCAATATGAAAAAATTTTCGTTCAGATTTCGCATACTGACAAAGCATACACTATTATTCTACACTATAAATCCTATTATAATCAGTTTTTTTGTGTAAGAATTATTACAATAACATATATACGAGTAATACAAGGTATGTACGCAATGTAACAAATAATATTATAATAACAATTAAAGTCGTAGATCGTAATAATACAGTCGATTCTCGAAGGTAACTCAAACCTTAAATATGATGTATTGAATATAAACAATTTTCCTGCATTCACCATGACACTGAACACCATTTTTGGTTAACTCATTTTTTTGTTTTTATTTTCGTTAAACTTTAAGTCTCCGATAGAAGTCGACTATCTTGATATGGCATAATCAGCAGTAGTGGCGTAACCAGAGTTAGTTTTCAAGCAGGAGGAGTTACTTTAAATTCCAACCCTTCGATATAGTTACGTCACTGTTCACTACGTATATAAGTTATTACCATCTAGTGTGGAAAAAACATTATGCGCTGGTCGATTTGTAATTCAGGCTAACATATTATATATATTATAATTTAATAGATGTAAAAATAAAAGGAAATCACCACATTTTTTTTCATACATAATATGTATACATACATAGATCCTTTGTATAATAAATATAATAACTTTGATTTATTTAATTTCAGATGCGGTAAATCTGTGGCACGTATATAGTATAATATAAGGCACTTGAATAATATATTATATTATAATAATAATGGCGTATAAATAAATAATGTGACAGCATAAGACAATATTATGATTATATTATACAATAATATTATAAGTAATATATGATAGAATCAAACATGACTTTTGTACTGTTTGTCAATATTTGTATACAATAGTAAATAATACATGTCGGGATAGTGTCGAATGAACAATTCAAAACAATATATTAAACCTATACATCACAGTATAGTTATCAACTGTAATAGGTACAATGTATTATATGTTGTGCATAAAAATCGTATAGGTAAAAAAAAAAAATAAATAAATAATAGTCGTTCTTATATAACTATAAAATATAATAAAATAATATAATATATTTATTTTATGTATTTACAATAATAATAATATTGTAACAGTGCACATTATAGGTAAAAAATAAAAACAAATAGTAGATGTATATAAACAATATTATCAGAGTAAACGGTGGGTGACTGCGGCGTACTACGCAAATGGTAATCAGTAAAATACCGTAAATGCGTGCATTATATAATATTTAAATATAGTAAATAATTATAATTATAAATAACAGAAGACTTGCTTAATGACTAGTCGAGTTAATATCATGATTTTCGATGAATCGATAACATATATAATAATATATTTTAATAAAAATAATACCTATACTTCATCGATGACGTACGTCTGTATGATTATATTATGAAATAATATTTGCTAAGATGGTCGTGCGAATGTAGTTTTAAACTAAAACCAAACCACCAAACCGGGAACTAGGATTGAAAGTTTTTTTAATATTTGAAAAACAAAATTATCAATCGGACTTGATCGTAGTTCTATTGGTTTAAATTGGACTCTACAGTCGATATCAAAGAAATAAAAAAGTGGTGCTATTTATTATTGATTCGCTTACAAAAAGTGTACTTTGGATTCATCAATCTTCCCATCCGCACAGCTAAATATCTTCAAACGCGATTCGTGTTTTTTTTTTCATAAAGTATTTCCAGAAAAAGTCGACGGGTAATTTTTTTTTTTTTTCATAACGTACTACACGATGTTATATTGCGAGTTTATTTCTCAAACGCCCTATATTTTATTGAGCCTATGATTTATAACAATAAAATATCAAAAATGGAAAACTAATCGCGATTTTGTTAATAGTTTTCTTTATTGAATGGCTATGTGAAAAAAAACATCTTATACTTGTCCTAATAGGTTTATAGTATGTAGTTGCACGTCGAAAGGTTACCACATCAGTATAAAAACAACAAACCCCAGATTTCTATGTTAATTGTATTATTTTTTGGGTATTCTAGGACTATTCCAAGTACATAATTCGTTTTATGTGATAGATAGAGGTGAAACTTTTAGTTTTGTATTTTTCTATGTTTTTACATTTTAAAAAACATTTTAGAAGACATTTTTTTAAACATTATTGGGCATTTTTTTAAGATATTAGTGCATACATTAAAATATTATTTTCATAATACTTGGTTTAATATTTTTAAGATATTTTTAATCTGTGTAATGTAAATCATTATGTATACGAATGCGGTAACATCTTTATTTATCTCCAGTGATTATCGGATATGGTGTCTTACAAGAGCTATAACAAATGTTTACTAATCGTTCAGTCGGAGATAAATAGCGAATGAATTTATTTTCCGTATATTGTTTATTTATCGCATATGTCTAAGTTCGGGGTTTTTGTTGTATTTTTGTTAGTTTACAATAAGATAAATATATTAAAAATACCTAAACTTAAACCATCACGCGTCGTTTTCCTATCGCTTTGTAGTTTCAAGCCTGTATACAAAAATATTAATAATTTTGATAGTTTTTTAGGGTATTAAAGTCCGGGCCCTAAAATAAGCTTGTTATAGGTTTGTCTCCTTTTCAAGAATCGCACACCGAGAACAAATAAAATAAATACTATAAAATCAACAAACGTACGTCTTATAATCGTATAATACGTTTGTAAAGGACCAGACGTCGTATACTTATTTCATAATATTACAATATGTACGATGTACATAATATTTTATTATTTAGCCGTATAGGAATGTCAAGTGAACCAACGAAATGTGACCGTTGCATAATAATGTTCCTATTTTGGGGTGGATTGGCAGGAAGACGTGATTCGATGGTGA
This sequence comes from Aphis craccivora, assembly GCA_009835225.1. Taxonomy (NCBI): domain Eukaryota; kingdom Metazoa; phylum Arthropoda; class Insecta; order Hemiptera; family Aphididae; genus Aphis; species Aphis craccivora. The sequence continues at coordinate 104,253 of VUJU01000125.1, read as the reverse complement.
ATATTTCACACAAAATAAAATAATAATATTATGAGTGAAAATACACGTGTTCTATGATATTACACGTTATCACATTATTACTTATTCCATAAAAATATATTTGTTGTGCCTTAATACGTCTGAGGGACACTTTTCAATCGAATATTTGAAAGTTTGGAGCACGGTATTATATTTCGAGCATAATATTATGTAGTTCTATAATATTCTTATAAAACAGTTTTTTTGAGTGGGGTGCATGTTTTGAAAACGAGGTGGGCGTTCTACTATTTGTGTAGGTAGGCTACGTGAGAAGTTAAAAACATAATTTAAACGCGAATAAACTAAACGGCATTACTCGTTTCATTATAATTAAATAATTTACAAGCATTCAACGCTAGCGAACAACAAATAACAACACTTGTATTACATTTAATTTAAATATTGCCACTACAAAACTTAATATACATACGTATGTGTGGATTTCTAATGGAATTGTTAAGATGTGACCTGATAAAATAAAACTATTGCAATTTTTTTAAAACAGAAGTCGATCCAGATTTTAATATTATACTGACATCAATTTAGTGTTAAGTTAGTAATGGTGGTGACGGTTCAGTGGGCTTATACGATTTAGATAACAGGTGATTCACTCAGGCATGCTCCCTCCCCTTCTCCATTTTTATCTTATAATGAATTTATTAAAATGATGATTTTTGTAATTTTTATTTTCCAATATTCGGTTCATTTAAAGAGTGTCCAGTTGTGTTGAAAAACCTTTTATTTTTCCAAAAAAGCACTTATTTACTGTAATTTATCAAGTAGATACTTTTTTTTTTACATTTTTCATGTATCTAAATTAAAATTTGACGTAGTAGTTTTTATTTATTAGTATTTATGTAGCATAATATTTCACAATAGTAGTATACTAGTATTATTAGAAGATGGAATTTCAGTGGTTTAAAAATTGCGGTAACTAATCGAAATTTGATTGTTTGATAATTTCATTACTAAATAAGTACTTCGTTAAATATTAAATAAGTATACATAGTATCTATATTATATTTTATACATTGTATAAAAATATTATTAAGGACTATTTTCTATCCTTCAAAGATTAAGTCTAAATAGACAGAAACTACTCGTTCAAAATCAAAATCTGAATAAATACATATTGCATACAGACATACAGTATTATTTAATTATTTGCGAAAAAAAGGATGAGTATTCTTAACGAATCACATAAATAACATAAATTTCCGTCTTGTACTTATATATTTTATTATTGCGTGGTTATTATTTTTATGGTGCATTTGAAGGTCGAAAGTAGTGAAAAAGTTTTTAGTTGCAGCAGTAGTTATTATGCGTAGACATAATATATATGTTATAAGGCTGGGGAATGTATCGCATTTGTATGATAAATCAAAAAAATAGGTTATAAAATATTAGGAAAAAAAAATTTTTAAACATATAGTGAAAGAGTTGGAAGGCTGCATGCGACTGTATATTAATTTATCATCGTGCGCATTCTTCAATTCTTCGCGTATGATGATGATGATGATAATAATAATAATATTATAATATTATTTACGACAAAGTTTTTTCTGCTTTTGTTGAAAAACTTGATAGCCTGTGCAAAATCATTTATAAGGCATTACGCTGGTAGTTGATAATACCCCAATAATAATTATGGTTTATCGAAGCAATGTATATATTAATATATTTTTATACGGCTGATAATAATAAATAAATATTGTTTAGGTACTTGTATTTAGGAGAGAAAATATGTTTGAAACGCTATGAAAAAATATATACATACAATACGTTTTAAATAAGATTTAAATTGAATACGGCGAATGTAACTTAAAGAGTCCCTTTTCTTATAAGTAATTTTAAAACGTGATTTTTGAAAATACCTACTGAAATATCCACGTGGTTATGATAATATTTAAGGAATTTTAGATTTATTTAAACGATAAAAAAAAAAATGAATGCACATGACTACAACAATAGATGTAAATATTTTTAAATTAAAATTATTAAAATTTCCATTTTCCTTTTAATATATTTTAGTTTAATAAATGTTTAAATTTTAGCCAGGAACACAGGCAAAATATTTTTTATCTTGTAGGTTGCTATATGTCGTTTTGGTAAACGAATGAGCATCAGAATTGAAACTTTGTACTTTTATTATTTCGTTGTCCGATAAAAGTTTGAAAGAACGATGAGCACTACATAAATGTTTATTTATGTACCTATAGCCGTAAATTTGTAGTGGTTTTAACTTTAACATCTCACATTTGCACAATTATACGTAACATATTAACACAGCGATACTAATTTTAAGATTTAGGGAAATGAGTTTCGTCCATTAAAACGACTACAAACCTCATGCTATAATATATCATATTGGTATCTGAAGAAATCTGCAACGGTCCATTGCACCTTGTAGGGTCGTAAAATTATTAAAATTAAACAAAAACAAACGAGTAAAAATCAAAAATACTAAATTCTAATAATAATAATACGATAACGACAATTCGACTAGAGATGCGACTCGATGTAGGGGCGAGAGACAATCGTGCGGTCGGGCCAAAACAACAATAACATATTATTATAATTAGTACATACATTAAAAAAAAAAAAAAATACATTTTAGATAGTTTGGTTACCCATCAACTAATGACGATAAGGCGTTTTACGTATTGGAAAATTTAAGTGAAAGCACTCCTTGTGATGGATATTGAATATGAATTTTAAAGCGTCTCTTAACATTTTTATACACCGTGGTCAAATTTTCCTCTCAAAACCTTTAACAATTAATGTTTTATTGGTTCATAATATTAATACAGTTGTACAAATTAATTTTTCATAATAAGGTGCTCAATCACAGGTCGATGGGTCACCCCACAATACTACCTATAATCGTGGTACGATCGCATATCTATACTTACGATGCAATCACTGCAGTTATCGTTTACAATATTTTTTTTTTAAAATACGCGATAGGCTTTAAAAAAAAAAATACACAATAATTATTATATCAAACGAATCGTTAAACAATATTATAGTTTTGCAGTCAGCGGCGGCAGTGGTCATACAAAACTCTCTTTGAGATGATCGTCGTCGACCTGCAAGTGCGTCTTGACGCCGCGGTGACGGCCGAGCAGGGCGGTGACGACGGCCGCGGCCGTGCTGGTGACGCCGTCGACGTGCCGCCGAGCCGTACCGTTTCCGGTGCCGTTTCTGTATTCGATGGCGCCGTCGGCGGTGCGCGTCTGCGGCCCGCTGCACGACCTCGACAGCGTAGTGGTAAGCGTGCCGGTGTGCCGGAGCCGGAACACGTCCCGACGGCGGCCGCGGCGTCTGCGCCTGCGCCCGCCGCACCCGATGACGCAACCGCCAGCTCCGCCGCCGTCGTAGCTGTCGTAGCAGTCGTCGACGCTACCGCCGCCGCCGCACTGGGACCGGCAAAGCTTGCAGAAGCCCCGCCGGAACTTTGACGACATCAGGTTGTACAGGATCGGATTGACGGCCGAGTTCAGGTAGACCATGACCCGGGACGAGTACAGTATGATGTAGTAGTGCTTGACGCCCAGGTCCAGGAACGTGTGTTCCGGCACCAGTATGATCCACATGGTGAAAACGCGGAACGGGAGCAGGCACACGAAGAACGACAGGACGACGGTGGCCAGCATGAGCACCACCTGTCGGCGGGCGCGCTGATTGCACGCGCTGTCCGTGCAGCTGGTGCCCGGGTCGGCCATCAGGTGCACCGCGATCACCGTGTACAGGACGACCAGCACGAAGAGCGGTACCACGAAGAACACGCCGATGATGGTCACGAAGAACGCTATCGGCCAGAACGTGTTGGCCTTGGTCAGGCACACCGGCACCTTGGTGCCGTCGATGTAGTCCATTTGCGTGTATTCCGAGATCATCGTGATCGGACTGCGAACAGAAGAACAAAAACAAAAACAAAAAACAAAAAATATGCGATTGAGCGGTCTTTGATGATCGAACGCGACCACACAGTATAATATAATGACAAAATACAAACACGACAAAAATAAAAAAAATAACATATTATGACATAATATAAGTGTGTGAGTAGTATATTCTTTACATATTATTATATAATATAAGTCACATACTTTATTTTACTATAATACAGAAATATTTCTCATTTAATATTTATTTTTATTTCCAAGTTTTGGTTAACCACGTGTCTAATATATATATAAGTATTATTATATATTAGATTGACAAGAATAAATCGTAGAAAGGATTTTTATATTTTCTTAAAATATATGTATTTATTTATATTTATTTTTATAATTATTTAATACAGTACAGAGTATGTGTGAGAAAAAAGAAAACTATGATAATCATTAAAGAAAAATCTACCTATTAGTGAGATTTTTTAAAATTGTTATAGTATTGAATTAATTATTTACAGAATTTTGCAAAAAAAAAAAATCATTAAGAAAGATTTCGCTTCAGATAATGTTTAATATGCTTTCAGTCGTGTACTTAATTTATTTAATTTTGAAAGTAATGATCCAATAGTTTTTAATTTGTATTTGAATTGAAATTATTACGATCGAATCAAGAATTACGCATTCTCTGGAGGTCTGTTATAGTAGATTAAGTGAATTAAGTGTTTATGGAACTCACCGACCTCATTTAAATAAACCGTTATTGATGAATTCAGCTATTATCTTTGTTTCAGATCAGCGCTTGGGTATGCTAATAGCTATAATGAACTTAAGTTTTAGACACGGGTTTTAACTTTTTTTGGGTACCGGTGATTTATTAATTGATGTATATAATATTTTCTCTTTCATTTAATTAATACATTTAGGTATGGCGGCGTCCTGGTTAGGCAATTTAGCTACATCACTTTCGAGTGGTTTTATTTTTCGGTATCTACATGAACTGAATATTGATATTCATTAATAATTTTTGTTGTATTGCGAATTTTAACACAGGCTTATTTTCAAAGTTAATTGCTTAATATGTGTTTAGGGAAGGATACTATATTGGTGAAGATTATTTTTAAATAATATGTTATTAATCGCGCCGGGCTTATAAAGACAATAAAAATGCGTATTCGAATGTTATATCTATTTTTTCCGTTTGATATTTACTGTACTTTTGGATGTTGACCGCTATAATAAATAATAGTACATATAGAATTATAATTGTTCGTTGGTAATAAGAATATTATGTTTTCACACAACGCGCTGTTATTTTATTACTATGTATAGCCGTGGTCAGAGAACGTGTCGAGCATTATCGGCTCTACCTAAAGGCCGATAAATATCGCGTAAATCGTATGTATTTCTTATCTGTACGAACCACACACACGAAAACCTCGCGATATATTTCCAGAGTAATAATAATAGCTATATTATGTGTAGTATACGCGCAGCGTTCCATTAATATGCCGGTCCGACACTCCAACCACAGTCGTACGAAATCCGACTGCGACTGTATAATAATAATAATAATAATAATAAAAAACGATATTCACCGCTACGCACGCTGTTATTGAGGACCTTAAGATTTCATACGAGGAAAAACCGTATTGTTGTCAGAATGAGAGGTGGTGTAAGAAGAGTAAATATATAACACAAGGCTCCTTTCTCTAGAGAAATACGAGTTAAAGATATTTGGCTTTTTAACGACAGTTTTTTTTTTTTTATCAAGAACTAATAAGTCAATTTTATTTTCCATGCAATTTATGATTGATTGATCTGTTTAACATTTGAAAATACATTATCATAAGTCAGCGGTATAACTGAATTCTATGTATACTAAAGTGACATTTAAATATACAGGGTGAATTTTTTTTTATTATGAATCCAGAACCATTTATTATATCTATTTCAATACATATTTACATTTCTAAAAAGAAAAAAAAATGTTTGTTTTTTTTATTAATTTTGACATGAACAATTTTTTTTTCTTTTTTCAATATTTGTCACATAATATTAATTATTTATACAATATACATGTTAAATAACTATGACAATAATTTCATTAGGATTTTAGTTTTAATTCAATTTTGACCAGTCTAGTGAAGAAAATCAATTTTTACTTTATATCAGCTTATATAATGCAAATGCAAATACATTTTATGTAATTGATAAAAATAATGAATACAATTAATTTTAAATATTTATAGATTAAAAAATTAAAGTTGCATTCAGTGACACGTCAAACTTAACTCAACATTTTATATTTTTATGATACAAAAAACTAAATAGTAAGGTAAGCAATGAAGAAAATAATTTGAGCACTCCAACAATCTGTATACAACATTATATACCATTGATAATTTACATATTGCACAATATTATTATAGTTAGTTTTAATAATTTTAGTTAAAGTTTGCTATTATCCAATATCTTTCATTTTCCCTAAGCAAAGAATCATTGAAATGTATGGAGTAATTTCTGATCATTGCAATCTAATGTTAACTAAAAAAAATGTATGCAAGTCGAAAAATACTGGCATACAACACATATTTAAATTATTTATGTCTAGTTAGTTTCTTTTTGGGCTTAAAAAATGTACAAAATAACTATACGTATATTATTATAATTTATAATTTTGTTATTTGCTAAAAATTCAAAACAGTGAGCGTGAGAATCAGCTGTAGTCAGGGGCTCATAAAGTGATTTATAAACTTTGAATGATGACACTGCTTCAGTGAATCAATGAGAATTCTCTTACGACCAATCGGTATATCATTCATCATGATAAATTGATAATATTTGATAATGATAAAATAATTAACTGGCCAAAAAATTATTTATAAAATTTATCACCATTTTTTGTTTATTTAAATTTTAAGAAACCGGACTTACAGATTTACAAAACTATTCAAAGAAAAATAAATTAAAGTAAAATTTAATCAAGAAAATTACTTAACTTTGTATTTGTTTTTTAGTTATTTTTAATTAACGTAAAATTTATAATTTTCAATTTTAATTGGTTGTTGAAACACTTTTTAAGAGATGTAAACCTATTTTTAAAACAAATAATATGATTGGTTTATGGGTGTTTTAATCGTAATGACTAAGTACGATAAAATTATTTTTCTTTAATATTTTTATAATATCGTATATAAACATATATTTTATTATGTGATAACTCAATATTGGTGGCGACGGTGTGGTGTGTGCATTTTTGGAACGGTTCCTCCGGGAAAACTGATGGCGCGGAGACTAAACAGTAATTTCCTTCGATTGGTGGCGGTGGTGGCGACAAGACGATGGCTACGGCCGACGACCGGGCCGGATCGTAATTATTACGGTCGTGAGAGGTTTGTAAAAACAGCACGATCCTTACTGCCGCCAGAGGGCTCGGAGCTTATTAAAAATCCCCACAGGATTTAATTGGAAATATCGCAATAATATACACGTGCATACCTCACCCCCGTGCGCAGTGTTTGCCCGCCGTCGGACCGATCGAAATTGTTTTATAATATGTATATAACAGTAAGCCTATAAGTGTGTATGCTTATATGAGTGTATGCCTATGCGTATTATATATATATATATATATATAATATGTATTATATTGTTGGGGTTGTGAAGAACAACAACTATTATACTACAACCCCATGTTTTCGTGTACAGGGTGTTTCCCGCAAACAGACTTTGAGAACTATCTCGAAATAACGAAGTCAGTGTATAAGTGGAATCAAAATTAAACGGCATGTATACTCTCTACTCTGTGTGCAGTTAAATTTATATATATATAAATACCCTTTAAAAGTGCTAAGTGCTGTGTCGGCAAAACATAAAAGAGATTTTCGATTCAACTTGTTTATAAATAGTATAGTACTATAGTTATATTATCCGAATTTTTCCTGAAAAAAACAATTTTAAAATCCATGGAATTTTTTTATACGCGTTAGTATACCTATTTTATAGCAGATTATAATAATATATGGGACATGCGTAATTAACATAACTACGATATATGTAAAATAAAAAAGAATTTTGTGTTTTTAAACATTTATGTAAGTTATTATCTGTTATAATACAACTTTGACTTGATAAATCAGACTATGTAATTATTCTTTAATACAATATCATTTTCTAGTCGTTTTAGACTGTTGTGCAGACAATATAATATGTATTGTCTGTTGTTGCGACTATCGTTTAAATTATTAGATTTTAGAAGAACGACGATAATGATAGTCCATTTACTGATGAAACAACAGTGTCAAGGATTTTAATAACATTTCTACAAAATGAATTGCACACATAAACTTAATATTTGTAATTTGTTCCACTTCAAAATCATATATCTGTTTATCGTGCACAGTGGTAAATGTTTTTAAATAAATTCTAATGATAACAAAATCAATTATGCATATTCTTTTAGAACTGCAGCTAAGTATATATTTATAATACACGCTTAAATATATTTAAATGATCATATACCATATATTATTATTTCTGCTAAACGTACATACTAACCTAGTTAAAGGCTATGAAATTTATCTATGATCTACTTTTTTTCACACATTATTCCATATTTTAATCATAAACGGGAAAAATACATTAATAATTAGTAGTTAGTGTAAAAGGTAAACTTTAAGTATTAAACTAAACTTTTTAGTATTTCCATTGTTGAAAAAATTTTAAAAATGATTTATTTAAAAATAAAGGTTATCAAAAGGATTTAACTTGCATTAAAAGAAATTATATTCATGCAATTTGTAGGTATTAAAATTGCAAGATTCTTTCAATTGATAATAGTTTTGAAATTGTTGATAAATTTTATTATAATTTCAAATATTTTTTATTATATTTTGTCTTTTATTACATTTAATGATTTTAGACCTTAGTTAATAAAAGTCAATCATAAAATAAAATTTTTTATTTTAGTTCTTCATTTTTGGGATATTTTCTGCCTTATTAATAAACATTTACTAAAATATGACTTTTCAATTATATCATCAATATATATTTAAGAAAACAGTCGGATTTAACATACCTAGCTACTTTAATAATACCTGAATATCATTATAAACAGAGGTAATCTCAAAGCTCAAAGCTTGCAATGAAACATCTTGTACATATAAACATAATAATTTTAATATACTATATCCGGTGTGCGTCGATTTCGATTCACGAGAAATTATTTTTTTAATATTTTGTCAGTCTCAAAGTAATAGTATCAAAAATACATACACGTTTTTGGGGTTGATGTTTTTTTTTTTTTTTTTACTTTTGCGTGTTTGTTTGAAATCTTTTCATCGACGATTTTTATCTTTTCTAAACTCGAAACGTTTAGTACGACCGTATCGGGTATCGTATAGTCACGCCAAATGTAGTAGGTACGCGTATTACGTGTCGAAACTCTTAAACGATCTGCAATATATTACTACATATTATTATATTGAGCTGGCGCGTATATATTTACATAATATTAATATATATATGAATGCACGACGTACGTAAATGTATAAAATAATAATAATAATAATGTTAAATCAATGTGCAGCAGTTGACGTGTTTAGGAGGAATCTGATAGAGAACAAATAAAAAATTCTAAAAATTTATAAAAGCTAATATCTAATATTGATTATTAAAATACCTATATGAAATTTAAAAAAAAAAAAAATACAAATACAAAATCAAAATATATTTTAAATTTTATATTACCTACCAAATGTATATTATACCTTTGAATAATAATATAATGGTACTGTATTCACATCGAAAAAAATATCAATAACTGATCTTATATCAGTCTATTAATGATTTTATTTTTGCTTCCACACGAAATAGTAAGTACATAAAAACTTTTTCACAACACCAATCAACACGATACAGTAAACATATATTTTAGAATACATTTTTTTTTTATATAACTTTGATATTGTTGAGTTTTTATTTCTTAAATAATTTAAATATTTATGTTAATAAATGGGAGCTTGTTAATTGATAATTCAAAATATATTGAATTAATACACTATTAAAAAAAAATACTTTTAACGAATAGATAATAGAATTTTACTATGTATAATAATATTATATCATTATAAATACTAATTTTTATTTTATTTTATATTAATTAATAAAATGCAATTTCGTCAGTGCATTATATAATTCAAAATAGTGGACGTTGTGAAATAAATCGGGGAAAATCTAAAATATATCATTTATATAATAATAAGGATATAAAATTAAGTATGACACGTGTAAACCAGCTATAACTATTATTGATAAATGTGCAATACATAAAATGTGTGCAGTTCCAGTGACATATTATAGCTTGACCAAATCTTGAACGAAAATAGTTTCCACCAGTATGTCGTGTGTATTTTAAAGAATTAACAAATGTTTTATAGATGTTATTTCAAATATTTACGAATTTCTAATAAACCTATTCATACCTTATCATAATTGTGTTCCCATAATAATAATAAAATATAAAAATAAGATTTTAATACATAAATCAAAACTTTTTAGGTTTTTATAATTATTTTATAATTGAGATTTTCCTCGAAATTGTGAAGTTTATTAAATGAATCCAAATAAATTTTAAAAATTATAATTTTTTGACTAATAATAGTTTACTAAAAACTTAAAGCTTGTATAACTAAAACCAGTGGCATGACTAATTTAAAATTGTTCAAGGGCAAGTCTAATATTCCTCTCACTCAAAATTAAGGAGTTTACTGTACTTTTATTTTTTGACTATATAATATCATAGAAAAACTAAAATATTAGTTAATACTAAATTATACCCATTGACCATCCACCATTCATAAAGAAACCTCAGAGGTGGCTGCTTCACTGCGTCACTAAGCACATCAAAGAACAGCAAAAACAGTTATCAAATCGATGTGGACTTTTTATCTTTAATCAAACGTTCATAATCTCGTACAAATTATGGTGTGTTTTGTCCGTTCAAAAAAAAAAAAAAAAAAAATGTATATATATATATATATATTACGTCACTGTTACATACCGAGCATCTTTTTGGAAACATGGTCGGTAAAATGGTGCGTAAAAAATGTCATGGTGAAATATTTTGTACCCTAACAATTTGTTGTCATTTTGAAACAGGATAGCAGATTTTTTTTTTTTTTGAATAAAACATAAAGGTCAATGCGTAAAGTACTAAGTCAATGCTATTAGATTCCATGTGTTGAAAATAAAACGAAGACGAGTATTGAGAACAAAACTACAAAATAACAAGAACACTTTTTTTTATAACATTAAATATTTGTTATTACGGATATACTTTGATGAACATTTTAACTTTTTAACTCTTTTGGATTATTGCATAGCATACTAAGATGTACATTTAATTTAAAAAATACAATACTCAGCATAAAAAAAAAAAAACTATGATATTTATTTTGCAGTCGTTAAAAACTACGAAACTGAGTAAATTGTCAAAATATAATTTCTATACAATGTAATGATAAAAATAACGGTTTATTGACAATGAAAACAAAAATATAATCTAATGATCTAATGATCACCCTACACCTATGGCTGTACATTTTTGTTTTGGCACTTTATCAACGTGTACTAAATATTAAAACCATTTCTCAAATTGTCATGTTCTGGATTTATAACGTTCACTTGAAATTGTAATCCCAATTATGCTCAACCAAAACAATATTTTATTATGTTTATAATTTTCCTATTGCATCTCAATAATAAATTTAATTATCTAAATTAACATTTAAAATGCAGAAATTGTTTTATCGTGTATTCTATAATTTCCCAATTCAAAATAATGTATTGTTTTTTTTTTCATTGAATTATACAATTAAAATTCACCTGAATGTAAATAATTTTTAACTTTTAAAACATTGAAAATAACCATAGTAAACTTTTACAACATTTTTTTCCATTCTGAATGATTATACATTTTTAAAAGATTCATTATATTTCATACCTCTGTCACCTAATTTAATTGCAAATCCAGAGACTTTTTAAAATGTCATAGAAAATAATAAATTACGAATACTTGTACGTAATATGATCTTTATCCACTGAAATTACTTCTTATAAAAACCTAATACAAACTATAAATATCAAAAAATATATGATAATTTTATAGGTTCAAAAAAAAAAAATACTCATGTTTTAAATATTTTTTAGATTTTAAAGATAATATTATACAAACTAGTTTCATGTGGGCAGTTCTAAGGATAAATCCTAGTTGAGCCGAGCTCTGAAGTCGCCGATGTTTATCGTTCTAACGTTTATTGTATGAATTGTGGACAATATTATATAAGAAATATTAATATAGGTAGTACATACATTTAACGCGCTATATTTTTATATTTTATTGTATAGCCAAACAAAAGTAATTTTTCGAAAAATTAATTAAACGTAAAATATATAAGTGTATTTTTTATCTGAGTTTAAGTCGAGATATTGTTTAATATTTATTATTTTCGTAAGAAAGTTTAATATCCAGCGGCTACCTCAGTTATTTGTCTGCTTGGGATTCTGAGTGATTTCATCGATAGTTATTATATCTTTCACGGTAGCCAAAACTGACCTACAAACATATAGTTTGTTGCATATACTATATTGTTAATTTTTTTTCATACGAAAACTTTATAAAATCACGTATCAGTATATTATTACATAATACGTAAGTTATATATATAAAAATTGTTATTGTATTTATTTTTTTATTGCGATTTTTCTTATATATGTGTGTACTGTGTATAATCATCACACATTTCATATTATTAAAAAAGTTTATATTTATTATTCGTGCAGCCCGTTTTATTAACATCTGGTCGAATCGAAAAACGTATTATTACGTTGAACAAATAATAATATAATATATCGTCTTGCGGTGCATGAAAAAAATAAAGCAAAGGAACCAAATAATATTATAGTAGCATACGTATTATATTTCGATCATCGTTTTTTTTTAGGGTCAACAATATTAAACTACGCCAGTAAGCTGTTTTCGGTTTTTAGTTTTTGGCTGATTTTTCGTGACTCATGCTACGGTGTACAATAGTATAATAGTGTTCACTTCACGCCAAACGTTTTTGACAATAACAGTGTTTCTATACATAATCAGTGATTATACTTCTAATTACATTGTTGTTATTATTATAACAATCATCAACATCGCTGCAATTTCGAATGTTAAAATCAATTGTTTTTACTAAACTGGGAGGAAAAAAATTGGGACAAAGCTGTTTTTACAAAACCAATGGACGCTTATCCAGCGGCCATATACATTATTATGACAGATGTTGGCAATGACAGCAGCTATTCGTCAGCGTGGCGACAACGACGATGACGACGAGTCGACGACCGAATTCTGTTCGACAGAACATGACTGCAGATATATGCGGCTCGTGGGTTACACATCGTGTTATTCCAGCTTTAAATAACGAACGGCATAAACGACAAAACTAAAGAAAATAATAATAATTCAAGCACTACTAAGAGATAAACAAATCACCAACATTTTTTCCAGGCGTAATATTTTTCTTTAAGAACCTATAAAAAAAAAACCCGATCAAACACACCCGCCGTATTATTGCGTCACCAAAACAATAGATTAAAATAGTATGATTAATCTTTAAAATTTTTTTTTGAGAAATTACATTATAATATTATTACACTATTGTATTTTAAATTTTATTATATTGAGATTATTGCTATTATTTCCGGGTTTTTATGTTTTCGAGGTGTTTAATAACATGAAAACATTCTTAACTGATATCTACACAGCGCCTGAAGTAAACGTATTCAAGACAAATGTACACAACATATTACATTAACCCGCGATTACTTGTCGACCTAGATACTTCGAGTTGTATTATTTCATTGACGTTTTTGTTTTCTCTCATATTCGAACAATTTCGATATTAATCTATAATTTTGCATTATTCACTCAACCAAAACAATTTAGTTTTACAAGTATTATGTGCTACAGTAGAGTTACACTACTAAGCTGTAAAACGTATATAATGTGATTGGTGATTCATAAAGTATGATAACCATTTTTTCCTCAATAATTTAATTAGATATTTAAAATCTGATTTTTGTAATTTCTAAATATACTCTAAGACCCTATTTTAAAATTCTGGAGATGTTTTATTCCACATAAAAAGAAGAATCCTGTTAAGTGTAATAATACAAAATTCTATTTTCTAGATGAGAATTTCTTATTTACAATAAAAATTATTTAACGATACATTTTTTAAACTTTCAATGCCTCTAATTCAAAATTCAAACAATTAATTTTAGAGCAATTTAAATCTCTTTATAAAGAATACTAGATAATATATAACGGGCTTGAAAGATACATATTTTGAATTGATTATTTTAGAAGTGAATATTTACAGTTATTACAAATAGTCAAATTACAATAAATATCCAATCTAATACTACTTACATTACTATTTAAGTTTTGTAAAATCATTTTTAATAGATATCACATATTAGTCAGCTAGTTTATTGTATAAACATTTTGTTACGGAGAAACTACTTATTCGAATTTTGAGTAAGGTATATACCAATATTTTAAAATAAATTACTCACTAGGTAGATAATTAATAGTAAAACGAGGAGTTTACATTAATTGAAAAATAGAAGTATGTATCTCTACAAGAAACTCTTTGAGTAACATAAAATAAGCTCTAGTATATTAAAATATGGTCTTTAAATATCATTTACAGTAAAAAAATTCAGTTTGAATAAATTCATCCTTTNAAAAAAAAAAAAAAAAAAAAAAATAGTGGTTTTTATGATTAGTGAATCACTCCGTATAATATGTCAGTGTATACAATTTTAGTGGTGTTAAAGTCGGTCAGGGATCACGTTTATTTATCTTTTGACGGATCCTTAAATCCCCAAACTTTATAGCTGTGTTTATATATTATATTATTGACTATATTTAATCACTTCAAATGTCAGTATCGATATTATATTAATGTGCCACGTATACATGTAAACTTGATTTATTATAGTATTTTGTAGTGTTTTTCTAATGAAAGTATCTATATAAATTATGGTCCGAAAGTTCGCTGTATATAAATACTCGATGATACATTGTTATAATAATAACCGTATAATATGCAATCGTTAATGTACGATAGACTAATTAAATTCGAAACTTGACTACTTGAGTGTATATAAAAGTATTATAAACAAGATATCAAAGCACGAATTATTCATCGTACAATTTTTGACCAAAAATTACATGAATACATTTTTATTAAAAAAATATTTAATCAATTTTTTGTTCCTTTATGAATTAGTTCTACAATACCTTATTGTTTTCTATAAAAATTAAAAGAGATATTGCATATCTTTGTCATAGTTTTAAAATAAACCCGCAAGCTTTTAATCATGACATATTCATAGAAAACAAAGTGTTTTCTAAAATTAATATAATTTTATGTATGTTAGTTCTACAAGTTACAATGCTGTATATTAATTAATGAGAACTAAAAGAGATTTTTAAACCCTTTCATCGTATTAGTTTTTCCAGAAAAATCCACGAAATAACATTAAATACATAACATTTTCTGTGTCGATATAATTCATGCTTTTTTATCGTAAAGTATGAGATTTATATTTTATAAATTTATATCCATTATTTGTCTATATTTTAGTTCTACAATAGCGTATTGTAACTATAACCGTTGAATACAAAGAATTTGTGAGTACATCGTCATAATTTATTGGCAAGAAAGCAAGAGTTTTCATTTTTATTTTTTGTTGATAATTTCGTGAATTTTTAAAGAAAAATAATAAATTGTTCCTGTATCAATGCTTTGTCCATAATAATATACAGTAGTTTTACAATACCTTATTGTTGTACACGACAATTAAAAGACATATATCGGTTAAACTAGTTGCTATATATATTATGGTACACATGCGGGAAACGGATGTGAAATATTTATACCACATATACCATATACAACGCATTTAATATTATGTCGTTATGTGTTTATTCGACGGCTTCGCAATAAAGTCGTCAGTTTATCGTGGTCGTCGTTATTATACTTGTGTTGATCTCTGTACACTAACACGCGAATAAGTCATTTGCAGTCCGTTTTTTTTATTATTATTTTACCTCCCGAGAAGCGATCACACGGACCGATTGAAGTTATATATATTATAATATACTACTATCGTCTTGATGTTTACATCGTGCGACTTCCGGACTTGAAGCTTTATACCTACATGTTATATTTTAGGTATATGATATAACCACTTAACTGTTAATGGGGGGAGGGCACGCTCTGTATCCCGTATACATATAAGTAGGTTATAGGTTAGTGTTACAGGTACAATGTAACAAAATATATACTTATTACTTATGTATCTATACGGTACATGGACTGTGTGGCCAGGTGGGTGATGATGGATAAACATGTCTATGTGATTTCATTTATATCCCGTAAGTATAACTATTTCGTCAAAGATAGTACACGTAGATTTTACGGATTTATTTACGTACACGCGCGATAATGATCATCAACTCTAAAGACGAATATAATATAATATTAAACGTAGCGTTTACATCATATTATTTATACTCGTATTACGTTAAAATACTTAAAAAGTGTAATAGTTTATGCGAATTTTGTAACTTTGTAAAATATACTTTAAATTTAAACTGCTCTTCACATAACTTAACTGCCATCCTTCGTAATCTAAATCTCTCCTCTTTAACACATTGTCCCCGTCGCTATCATAATATTTCCTTTTTACGAAAACTTCTCTCTCGACTCAACAAACTTAAAGGTTGATCTGAAACGATCTAACCTAATCTAACCTAACCCGCAATATTATTATTGTTTTGATATTCCATACTGCTAAACTAATTGTTTAAGAAAGGAGCCATCTCTCATCTGGATAATAAGACTCCCCAATAAAACCGTCATTCCTCCTTTAACGTATTTTTTTATCTTGTAAAATTATTGTTATGTATTTTTATAATACATGTGTGTAAATTGAGGTCACATAAATTATTATTATTATAATTTTATGTGCCTATAACCTTGTAAAAAAAAAAATCAGTTAATCTGGCAAACAATTATTAGAATACTACATATTATTAAATCATGAATGAACAGGAGAATATGGTAAATTTAGAAACACGTAATATCATAACTAAAATAATATTATATAAGCAAGATGTATTTAATTTTTTTATTTTTATAACATTTTAAAAAACGGAAAATATCTCGTAGATACCGCTAAATACACGAAAAGGAAGTTAAATATTATTTTAATATATTTTATATCGTTTTACCTAATAATATTATAGAATTTTTATTTAACTATTTATTTCAAGAAGAGTTTCGGAAAACTTAAAAAAGTTAACTTTGCTTACTTGTATGAAATAGAAAAAATATACATAACTAAAAGTATGACTAAACATAAATTTTTTATAAATTCTTTCAATCTACTTGAGATTTAAATTTTGAAAAAGTCAAAATATGCGTTTCATAATTGCATCAAAGCGCATTAATACCAATAGTTTCAAGTTCCATTTACCATACAAAATTGTCACCTTCATTAGGTTAGGTTAGGTTTAGGGCCAGTTGTACCATCTCCGATTATAGTTAACTGTAGTTTAATCGACCGAATTTGGCTGGTTAAAAATATTTTATCAGCTGATTAACTCTTAATCACTGATTAATCATAGACTGTACAACTAGACCTAAGGGATTTATTTCTAAATACATCTTTCTTAGAAAATTCATAAAATATACAATCAACGACCTCTCCAAATTTTAAATTTCTATCTACGCAGTTGATTTTTAATTGAATCATATCAATAGAGAAATTATTAAACCTCATAAGGAGTTTGTTATTAAAAAAAAAGTTGTCTTTTTTTATAATTCCAGATATCTTTATCAAATTTCATTAAAATCAGTTCAGAGACTTAGACGTTAAAACAACGTAACAAATAGACAGAGTTACCTTTTAGCATTTGTTATATTGTGTAATATATTATAAATAATGGATAGGTTAGCAATAATAACGCGCAAAGATTCATGAAATCGGTCCGATATTGCAAAAAAACTGTAATATTTAAAATCTGGCACCTATAAAAATACTCGTTCGTTGAAAAAAAACATATTATTAGCATAAAAACATGGGTAATGCATCATTATGAATATTTCGTGTGGTAACGTAGTTTAGTATGTATTATTATATGATGTTATTCGATAAAACTTATGATATTAGTGTATGATCTATTGATTAAATAAGTACCTAGTGAACAGTGCAGCCAGTCCCCAGGCCAGCAGACAGATGATCATTGCTCTGGTCTTGGTGCATACGTAACCGGCACGCAATGGTTCGCAAATGGCGTAATATCGCTCGAAGCTGATGGCCAGTATGGTCAGTACGGAAGCATGGGCCACCGTGAGCTCGACGAAAGGCACTGCTTTACCTGAAATCATAACCGAAAGACGTGTGCGGTTAAAAAACAACGTACTTCAATGATGATGTGATATTTAATATATTATTATACAGGATGTATTATGCGCTTATAGACGATAATATGCTGTTTAATATTAATATTCAATATATAATATAATATAATATAAAACGTAGGTGTGTATCCGTGTACGAGTCTAGCATATGAATGAACATGTCTGAGTCGATTAATTTAAAGTGGAGTGTATTAAATCGGTAGCTGGTACTATTGCGTGCAGGACTACTCGTATTTTAACAAAACCCACAACATTTGACAAATACACGTTTCATCTGTACCCGGTTACCGCGTGTCAAACGCAACACAGACGTGCAAACGGAATGTTTACTATTATACATAAATATAACTATAAATATTATTTTGTAAAAAAAAAAATTCTCAAATGACACATTTTACATTTAAGCAACAATAGTTATGCTTTGATTGATGTTGGTCCTGAACCAATTTTTTTTTTTTTAACTCTTCTAATATAGACTAATATACAGTCTGTATATTATAATGTTGGTATACGAGTAGTTGCGAACGTTAACTATTTTTACTATTAAACGTACTGCTTTTGATGATTTCATATAATATATTAAAATTTCTATGGCTCATGATCGAATCATAATTAAGGGATGACAGCGATTTTTCGATGTTGTAATTTTATACTATTAATTACTTGACTATAATGAATTATCAAGTCTTTTTTCTCCCCCGATGGCGTGTACACTTACATATATTCGATCCACTATGTAAACTAATAAAATATTTTTATAGCCATTTTTGTAAACATTGTCTTTTGGAAAATAAAGTTTTTATACCAAAAGCCGTTACAAAATGAAAATATGACAAATTGACATAAATTGACGAAAACTCCAATAAATAAACGTAATAAAAAGTAAATTTTCTTATTAAAAAACTAAAAAAAATTGTAACCGAAATTGTAAAAATTCATATATAATACATTATAAATTATAATTAGTAATCTGTAACAATACATACACTGAATCAAAATTAACACGATTATATACATTTTTATTGTTTTGAAACTTATATCCTAAAGCTTACGCCTCTTCAATTGTTGTACAGGGTGAATTATGGTTTAGTTTATTTTTATTTTCACATCAAAAGAAAGTATTCATTTTTCACATCACCCACCTACATGATGTTATTATCAAAATCATATTGAAATGATTAATACGTATATATATATTATATAATATTGTCGACGAGTTTCAAATAATATACATAATATACCTATAAGGATAAGAACTCATTCACAATAATCTATGTACAATATTGTTATTAAAAGATGTATTAAACTACTACAGTAGTTGGATAAACCATAATAATATTTACGAGTATATAAAATTCGTTTGTGTTCAATTTGTTTCCTCGAAAAAAATCCTGCTGGTTAAAACCAGAATATTTTCTGATAGGGCTAGAAGGACTAAAAAAAATCCCTTCTAAAGCCCGAAACTCAATGACCATGATAATATTACAACGGCCCGATGGAGACACTGGCTACGAATAATGATGATTAAAAAAAAAAAAAAGAATAAATTTGGCTTGTCCTTGTTTACACAATAATATTATAATGTTTATTGTTCCCGTCAACATATTTTAATGCGCGGTCGCGGCCTAACGTTTTCAACGAATAACAAGCGCAAAAATAAATTTATAATCACATTACGATACATTATTATTATCATTTGTTTCACCGTCGACGTAATATTCTCGTATGGCGCCTACAGCACATCGATCGTGCCAAATAAATGCGTTTCCCATTAGACACAACAGAAAAAAAACGCGTGTACAGTTGCCAATTCGAACGCCGTGTTCAAATATTTGGTGTCCAGCGGCGGCTACGTCAATTTTATTATCACCCCTCAATGTATTATATAGAGTCGAAATGGTCGAAATACGAGTCCTGACTACGAGTGGATAAATACCATCGTAATTACCACAAAAATGAATATTAACTATAGTTGAAAAGTTATATTTTTTAAAAATGCGTAATAGTTTAGGTTAGGTTTTTAACTTAAACGAGTTTAATGATCTATTGTAACAACTTAGCTTTTTCGAGTTAATAAAATAAGATACCTAAAATAATAGTTGAACTGTTTACACTTTTAATAATTTTGTTAATCTATTCTTCAGCTATAGCATGTACACATAAAAATAGTACTTATAGAGTATTTTAAATTCTAAGCAGAGCATTGATTGTGTTGATTTTACAACATGTGTTTTTTTGTGTGTACGAAGTAGGTACGTGTATACAATAAATATTTGATAAAATTCATCGTTTTGCGATTTTGAAGGGGGTTTTAAATAGTGAATTGCATCTAGTTTGTACTATAAAGAAGTCTACATTTATGAATTCGTCAAAATTGCAAAACAATTTTAAATTATTTTGTAGTAAGAAAAGTTTAAAAACTTTTAATTTTATATCTAAGTCTTGAAGATTTAATATATATATATATATATAAAATATTTATAATAATCTCGTACGAGTTTCATCAGAAGTAATTTATACTAAAACCGTACAATCTAAAAACTATATAACAAAACTATTTTTATATTTTTTACTACTATTTTAAATTTAAATTTAGACGAAATTAATTACCTAAATAATAAATAACAATGTTAATTTATTGATTTGAAATAATTTAAAAGCATTATTTGTGGGAAATAAAAATGTTTATATATTTTATATTATTATGATTTTTACACAATTAAATTTTTGATTTAATTTTTATTTATTTATACTATGAATTTTGAATATATAATATTAACTAACTCGTGTATTTACAAAAAATTTTTTTTAATTTTAAGTAATAACAATTTATATAATAGTGTAAAAATGTAAAAAATATTTTTATTCGTATTATAATTAAATAACAGTAAAACAGTATATGCAATATTTTCAAAAAAAAAAAAAAATGCCGTTAAAACCTACCGTTCTATAGAAAGTAACAAATTTACTATAATAGTTGTGAAGTATATTAAAAAAAAAAAAAAAAAACATGAAATATAGTTTATAATATTGGCTGACAGACGGTTTCCTCTTAGACTCGATTTCGTATATTATAATGGTTTCAAAATATTGACCTTCAAAAAATTGATACAATATTATGTAGTTTTTTCTGATATATTATTCTGATAAATGGATTATGGATAGGACTTTGTGTATTTTTATCACGAATTTACATTTGGTGGATATAATTTTAATACAATTATAAGAGTATGGTTTATATTGCATAATGTGTTGAATCATGTGTATACTTAAATTTAATTTAAAAAACAACACATACATACCTTTACCTACAGATGAAATTAAAAATTATTTAACGTAATAATAACGCAATATATTATTTCCTGTAAAATAATGTCGTATTTATTTAAAGGAATTCTGCAGCAACATGAGGTGAAATATGATATCAGGTTTTAGATAATAAATAATATTATTATATTAAATTGTAAGTACTTAGTTTTTTTAAAAAAAACGTATGAAACGTACTAAGTTTAAAAGTGATTTTTATTACGATTTTCAAAAGTTAAAATTAAATACTGTGAAACATTAAGAGATTTAAATTTTAGATTAGTTGAGTATACCTATTATTTATCTAATTTATATCACACTGTTATAATATTTTAATCCTCTTTTATTTATTACAATTTACCTAATATTTTTGATTGCACAATTACTCTTGCACTATTATTATTGTTGTAAATAAATATTACTTAAGTTATTATTTTTTAATGATGCTAAATTATTTTCGAAAATGTTGATGATTGATACATTGCAAAATATAATTTGTCCTAAGCTGATTTTTATTTTAACTGTTTTAAAAATTTGAGAAATACTCTAAGTTTGGTCATAAATCACAATTGTTATATTCTATATTAATATAGAAAAAATTAATATTAATTTCTATAACCAAGGCAGTTTAAAATTATTTATAGTGTATCTACTTTAAAGACATTCAAATTGTTTTATTGAGAATTGAGATGATTGTTATAAATTTTAATATCGACGTTATATAGTACAATAACAAAAACCCAGAAAAAATGATTTATTGTGAAACGGTACAAACAAAGTTATCTAACCTAACCCCAATAGAACATACATACGTATTAAAAAACATTCAGAAAAGTAAACAGTTTAAAGGCAGTAAATCGTTCGTGACAAACCTACATAACCTTATCGACACAATACATTCTGGCGAGCTTCTGGAAAGTATTGTGATAGATAAAAATAAATAATTTTTTTTTAATGATAATATATTATGTGAATCGTAAAAACTAATATGCTTGGAACGGTCCTGCGGAGTTGAAGTATAACTACTGCGTTCTAACTACAATTAACATACTTAATCTTGAGACTCGAATAGTTAGGATAGGTTAAAACGCATTTAATAATAATAATAACCAATAGAAAAGTATTATAGTAAGTTAAAAGCACTGATTGGCTGTGTGATGCGAAAACCCACAAAAGCCATACCCAATGTTGTTTTTTGATAATACCTAATGATTATTGTTATTCATTTAACGAAGTTAAAATATTATTACATATAATATATAATTAAAATAAAATATTATATAATATATAATATTTTTATAATATTTTGTTTTATATTATATAATATTATAATGTAAAAATAATGATATTTTAATTTGAGAAAAATTTGTTTTCATTATCTATAAGTAGGTATATTGATATTGATGAGAATCGATAAACAGTAAACACCTTAATTATTATTATTTTGCATAGGTATAAGGTATGTACAATTTATAGCATTTCATTATCAAAATAACTATAAGACAAAGAAACAACCCCACAATTTGCAAACAACTATCCATAGTGGCGAAGAACGAGAGTGACAGGCTGTCATAGGATGTCACTGACAGCTAGTAATATAATAAGTCAATTCAAACCTTATAATTTTTTAACAACGTATTGTATGGTGTAGTTAAATGCACATTATTATTGTTAAATATACGTTTAAATTTCACAATAATATTATGTAATATAAAAATGGGACTTTATCAAAATATTTATACATTAACAGATTTTTACTACTATATAAGCATTATAAACTTTGCAATGCTCAGGATTTTAAAATAGAACTTTCATGAATATTTGCTACTTAAATTTCTATTAAAAATTCAATGACCTTGAAGTTAATTCATTTTTATAATAAATTAAAAGATTTTTTAAACGTATTTTTCGAATAATAATTTAATAAAGATATATATATATATATATATTTTATTTGTAACAATTCATAATTATTGTTTAAAAATAAGAATATAATTCTTTTTCTTTTTTTTATCTTAACTTATATTATAAAGATATAATTTAAAAAATGAAGTGTAATATTAATATTTTTATTGTTGAATGAAATCCTAAAATTCAAATTTACTCGTTAGAATAAATTTACATGTTTTATGTACCTATATTATATTTTGTTATAAATAATTCTCATCGATACGTTTCACTAAAAATAATCGTGTTTTCTTATAAAAAAAACAAGTAAAAGTACAATAAATATCGTAATTAATATGACAGTTAGTTAAATATAATTGGCCAAAAATGGATTTTTATGTATTTTTTTATTGTTTTAGAAATATAAGCCATATTGAGGTCATAAAGAGGGTTTTGTTAAGCTAAGCGTAGGTAACGTTATTATACATTTTAATGACAATTTACATTTTTGGCCGTATTATTAGGCTTTAAATATACTTTTAAATTTATGGTCAATAGATTTAAATGAAAAACGCAACAATTCAAGTAGGAACGAGTTAAAAGAGTTGCACTTAAAAAATAACGGTCTATCCCGTAAACATCATTTTAAGCTTAGGGAATGACAGCATATGTATGTATGTAACGCTAGATTCACTAAATAATTTTTCAATCATTCCATCAATATGATATTTTATAGGAGCAAGTTTATTTTTTTTCAATAGTTTTAAATTATTATTTATTATAAGCTAATAAAGAGTTCTATATTTTTATAATTGAAATTAAATGTGCACAATGATATTTGTACACTGGAAAATCCCAAAAATTTAAAACTAAAATTTGATATTTTTAGACTATATTAATAAACATTTTTATATTATTTATTTGCGGCGTGCATATGTACATTGTATAAAAGTGAATTTTCCGTGATAAAATATCTAGAAAATAATTTTAATTCTTGTAGTCAAAAACAGATGAAGATCCGTTAAAAAAATAACGTCTTGATAAAATCATTATAAAAAATAAAAATCTATGAATAATAGGTAGGTATCTATATATTGTATAGAAACGAATTGAAACAGTGTTCTAAAAAAAATAAAATAATAATACTCAATAATAATAAAAATGAAAAAAACCATTTATAATTGTAAAATGAACCACAATTATTATTGTTGATATCACATATATACATCATGTTTCGTTGAATTTGTTCATGTTATGTGGGCCACAAATGTTGGATAAATGGATCACACGCAACTCTCTCTCTCTCTCTCTCTCTATATATATATATATATATATAATGCCAGCTACTGTAGCTTCTGAAGAACTCGTCACCAAAAAATGACATAAGTGCTGACAGCAATATCGAGTGCACGTACAATATACAGGTTTACATAATAAGTTCAGATATATAGGTATAATATATTATGTTCATCATAAGTCATGAAAAAAAATTAAAAATACTTTAACTGTAAAGAAATGTCGTCGTCAGTCTCTGCAGCATTTAAACAAGACAGAGGGTAACAATCATAGCAGAGGAATTTGGAAAAAAACAGCAGTCTAGTATAATAGGTATAGAGCACGAATAATATAAGTATACGATTCTCCTCGAGGGAAGGAAAAGTGTCGAGGAGACTGTGATGACAAACTGTGTGCTCATATTATGAGCTTTAGTATATTATATTATACATAGTGATTCTTTTGAACAAGTGAAATGGAGTGAAACGTATATAGGATCATTTTGTCCACTACACAGTAAGTTTTCCTTTCATATAAATTCTAAAATTCTAAATACTTAAACAATAAACTTTAAACAGTCGAATAACATTCTTCCGAAGAGAATGAAATTAAAATTAAAAATCTATGCTATTTATTATTCAAAATAAAAACCATAAAAATAAAAAATATTAAAGTATAAAAAAATTATTGTATATGAATATAATTATATTTTTTAAGTGATTTTTTAAAGTCTTATGAAAATCATTAAAAAAAAATTTAACCGCATTTGAAATAACGAGTTATTTTCAATATTTTCTGTACACGTATATTATATAGGTAGGTATACGAATACGCACAGACAATCGTTTTTCGTCACTCCGATAATACTTGCGTCCGCGAGGCGCCGCCGCCAAACGGTCCGTTTGATGTGCGCCTTTATATTGTCCGCGCTGCACCCGTCAGACAAAAAACAATGGTATGTCCGTCAACGAGCCTCGTTGAGTTTCTGGATCCGATCCAGCCTCGGAGATACATATATAGATAAACTATAAGTAGGACTCCCCTAAATATCATGTAATTTGTTTGTTCTTATTGCGAACGCGTATAGGTCAAGTCCGACAATTGTTTGTTCTGTTCCCCCAGAAAAAAAATAATAATAATACTCCAAAAACGTCAAAATTCTGCACTAAAATCAAATATTCATTACAAAACATGTTTACGGTATACTATCGTCTGCGTGTATAATACCTATATTATAGACTGCAATGAAACTTTTGAAATCCAAGCAATTATTCTGTGTACGGACGTTAAATATTTATAACGAACGTAGAACAACATAAAATTGATTTTGTGTTAAAGAATGCAATCGAGCGCAGTGATATACGTAAAGAGTTTCTACTTAATTTCGATTTCAAAAGATGACAACATTGATATAAACTAAAATTTTATATTTTACGTGTCAAAGTTGGACATAAAGTTTTCAGTCGGACATTTCCTATAAATAGTTCAAAACAGTACTTGGTATACTTTCGAAGAACTTTTTCCTATCTTTTAATAGTGAAAATTCTACGAAAACTTGGTTTTTATACGAAATATTCAAACACTGACACACTGTATACTTCATAATATAATATTGACCATGACGTATTGTTAAACAACAATTATCTCGGTACCCTACAAACTAAAAACTACTGCAAAAAGTTAACGTATTATTTGAAATCGAGTATTTGTGTTATTATTCTCTACATTCAAAATTAAATTGATATAACATAACATAATACGGTGATATATAATACATAGAAGTTCCATTATAATAGTATGAGATATTGATAACAAAGATAAATTTACGTAAGGAATGTCTAATAGCATTAGTCTGGAAAAAATTTCAAATTTACATTGAATAACTATAGCTGAGGTCAATTATATTAATAGGTAGTGCAAGTACCGATAAATATAATTTCCCTGGTACCAAATAGATCTTTTAAACATTTTTGAAAACAATTAACGGTTCATCGATAATACAACATAATATAATTCCAACTAATACCTAAAATGAAAATATAAATAATATTCGACCACTGCTGAAAAAAAATCTGTGGATATACTATACCTAAATTTTCTCAAAACACTAAACTTTAATAGTCATAGTATGATAGCGGGAGTGTAGTAAATCAGCTACCTATCTATTATTGCCGACAATACACTAGTATATGATCACCGAAGACCGCGTTGCGTAGATCTTTGATTTATTCGTGAAATCTCTACGAAAAAAATGTCATCGACAGCAGCAGGAGACACTCAACACGTAAATTACACCGACGATGACAGGAAAGCTTAAAATCAAGCCAAGATTATAGTATTTTTCCTTTCCGTTTTTCTTTTTTCCAATTCTGCAGCTTTGTAAAGTAAAATACTTAATTATAATAATTATCTGTGATGTAAATATTATGTTATTTACAGGTACATAGTATATTGTACGTAATAAATCGTTACACCAACAATAATAATTATTTATGACACGTCGTGATTGTGATATTATATATAAAAACGATTAATACAAATAATACGAAAATGTATAAACGAAGAAATCGTAACATACGTTTAGTGGACATAATATATTATAATATATACGAGTACAACGAGTAATAATTCATCCTAGTAACAATTACAGTATTATATTATTATCATACATTGAGATATTAAATTAGCTGTTTGGAAGGAATGATATAAAGTTTTGATCAAACGACGCGTATATACAATAATATGATATTATTATAACTATATAATAAATACTACGTCAAATACGTTTATACAGCTACTCTGAGTACCGCAACATCGCGTGTTTAGGTGTAATATATTTTTTGAATTACACGATACTTTAGACGGGTTGTACTTGCGCGATAATGTGTCAAATAAAATTATTAACGATCAGCGGCGGCGTACCTATGTAATATTATATTATATACGTGTATAGAGTCATTTGAAATTTTTTCCTTCAATAATGAATTTATTTAAATTCTGATTTTCTGAATTTCTAATTACCTATAGGTAATAAGAACCGTATTTTCACCTATTTATATATTTTATACAATATGAAAAAAATGAAAAAGTGTCTTGTGGCGTAACACATTAATTTTTTTTCGAATAAAAACTAACTTTTTCACTATATTTGTTTATTAACTGAAGCACATGATATTTTAAAACAAATTGTTGTATATAAATCAATGCCCTATAGTGATGCGAAATAGATACGCTCGAGCAATATGTATATAATATGTATTTACCTTCTTTTCATTTATATGTGATCTACCATTCATATATAATGCACATACGATCCGGATTACTACCCTTTTAAATGTATATATGCACACACATGATTACTCACATATGCGTAAAAATATTTTATTGTATAGTAAATTAATTTAGCCTTATTTGATTGTCAGGTATTCGATGAATGCAAGAATAAGAGATAGGATTATATTGACCAAAGACACAAGTAATATATTATTGATATTAAGATAACACTTTTGTTATTTAGAACACAAAAATACTATTTGGTGATATATACTATTTAGCTATTAACGTATGACCGCTACGACAATTGATCGCATTAAACAGTTTAAACAACTTAATGCTTTGTATTATATACATAGTTATTTTGTTAAAATTAAGGATCTAATCCTTTTGTCTATCGTGACTTTTTTAATCTATTTTTCTTCATTTTGGATACGCTCATTGATAGATAAAGACGTCGTTGCAGTATTACGCGATTACATGGATAAACTATAGCAGACACAAAATGTGTATACTGTATAATAATATGCTGTAACGTGCACTAACCCAATAAAGTAGAATAAGACATTATAGGTAATTCGCATTTCGTATTATTATTATTATTTCACAAGTGAAACGTATCGGTCAGAGAGAGAAATGAAAATCATGAGAACAAAGTGTGATTAATTAGTATATGATCGGTGCATATAATATCTATAGTCTATACTAACTGTAAATTGTAATATTTTTAATGAATCAATATTTTGAAGTAATAGTTTATTTTTCTTCTGTTACTATATTATTATTTTAAGTGCATACAGTAAAAAATTATTATATTTTCTTTCGGTGGATCATAAAAAAACAACACGATTATCGAAACAACTCGTCCCCGGAGTGTTCAATGGTAATTTTTTTTCTTTCTTACACGGCGTCTAGATATCGTCAAAATTGGCTAAATCATTATGCTTCCCGCAGTCTTTTTTTTTCGACTTTAAAAAATACAAAAGTAACTCGACGAAAGACGCCTTTTCTTATCTATCTATATCCTCATAAACGATAAAAAAAAACCTATGTCGCTTTCATAATATTTGTGATATTTTTTTTTTTTTACATATTATTTAAGCCAACAATTGTATGCCATGAATTACGTATAAAATGGTTTTTTTTTTTTTTAGATAAACGTACTGTAAAATATCGACAAAATGAAAGTGTATTATGTTGCTATTTCATACATATTTATCAAGTGTTTTTTCATGTTAATTTCAGTAAATTTCTAACAGTAATAGTCAAAAGTTGGGTTTTTGTTTTTTCAGAATTATAAAATACTAACAAAAGACGTATGAAACGTTATGGTAAATAGAAATTTATTGTGGCGTTGAAAACTTAAAATAAATATAATAACTACTTTTTTCCAGTTATATAAAGAAACTAATATATCTTAATGTGTTGAAAATATATATTTAAATTTAATAATAATAGATAATTATTATTATTGTTATCACAAATTACATTTTTATTTATTATAATAAGTTCAGAAAAAACTAATGTAATAAAATATATAAGTAAGTTTTTCGCCATTTTTGTTGGTTATTTATTTTTTAATAATTTGAAGATGTTTGTTTTATTATTTATACTGGTCTAGTTATGGCATAATAGTTATGGATTTATGATTATCGACAGTTAATTAAATAAACAATAATACATACCTATTTTTAGCAGTATTAATATTTCAAATATTTCATAGGCACTGTTATAGATTTTTTAAATGCGATATTTTCTATTAAAAAATAATATAGTTAATAATATAACGTTGGTATATTATATTCGTAAACAAATAATATTAATAGCAATTATATATTGTGTATCAAGGGGTTTATTTTTTTCTTCATTTATCACATGTTATTGTGAGTATTGTGAAAATTATAATCAGTGATAAAAAACAACACTTTTCAAAACATAAATAAATAAAATAAAATAATAATTTTTAATGTATCTTTATTCAAATTTATTTACTGAACCACCATGTGCGTGTATTCTTTGTACTACTAAAATATAGAACACGTACATAAGAGGAAAACCTCTGAAGTACATAGTTAATAGTTATATTCAAATATTATAATTATAAGTAGAATTTTGAAAGTAATAATCTAAAATCGTTAAAAAATTCATTTTAAATTTCAAAATATCCCACAATAATGTATCAAAATTCAATATTTCATCGAAAATATTTTGGTTTTTTTTATATAATAACAAATAAATGTATAAATTATACAAAATTAAAAAGAATAATATGTATAATGTATATTGCACATATCAATAGACGAATATCTAGCTAGTAAGATGAATTCATTTATAACAAAGTATTGAAGTAGAATATCAAGCGTGGTCAACCTGTGGGATTCCACTAAAAATATATAACCTTTTTACCATACAATCGGGGTAACAATAACTAAATATATGTATAAGTATACATTTATAATATATTATAATATTATAATATAAGTGATACGCCCACAATCCGACCACGTACGTATGACTTTAATTTTTTACGTAAATTTATATAAACTTAATGATTAAGTTAACTTGCGTACATGTAATATAATAATTATAATATAATATACTATAGGTATATACGACACGTACTTATAATTATATTGTCGTCAATTATATACAAATATCGTTGTATACGCGAAGAGCAGATGCTGCACACCAGATTAGTTGAGAGTACTGAGCGTGACGGAGATCATGACGAAAGCAAAATTCTTAGAATATAGAATGTACATATTATATTATTATCAACAATAACATTAGAAACTAGTTAGTTTATTTATATGTTATTTAGATACTAAAAATAAAAACTATATAGGTTTTATATATAAGATACATGTCTAAAATTATACTCAAGTAAACATTTCTATAATAATGTAGTTCAAAATCTGATTTTTTGAACTTTTGAATAAATTTATATAATATTCTTATATTTCTGAGATTTTTAGAAGTCCTTAAGGAGCTTCCTTTAAAAGTACAAATACTTCTATTTCTCAAATGAGAATCTCTTTCTTTTTATTG